>PVLC010013348.1:16585-42026 GCA_004027655.1 Graphiurus murinus | reverse complement strand
TTTACGGTACTGGGGATTGAACTCAGGGGCATTCTACCTCCAAGCTACACCCCCAGCCCTATTTTTTATTCTTTATTTTGAAACCAAGTCTCACTAAGTTGTGGAGTGCCTCACTAAGTAGCTGAGGCTGGCCTCGAACCCGGATCCTCCGGTCTCAGCCTCCCGAATGCTGGGATTACAAGCGTGTGCCACCACGCCCGGCCCCAGTCCTATTTTTTATTCTTTATTTTAAAACAGGGTCTCACTAAATTGTGGAGGGCCTCACTAAGCAGCTGAGGCTGGCCGTGAACCCGGATCCGATTCTGGTCTCAGCCTCCCAAGTACTGGGATTACAAGCATGCGCCACCACGCCCGGCTCCCCAGCCCTATTTTATTTTTATTTTGAAACAGAGTCTCAATAGGTTGATGAGTCTCACTACTTGTTGAGGCTGTTCTTGAACCTGTGATCCTCCTGTGTTAGCCTCCCAAGTACTGGGATAACAATCATGAGCCACCACACCTGGCTCCTAATAAGAAACTTTTTATTTTTTTATTTTTTATTTTTTGCAGTACTGGGAATTGAACTCAGGGGCATTCTACCTCCGAGCTATACCCCCAGCCCTATTTTTTATTCTTTATTTTGAAGCCGGGTCTCACTAAGTTGCAGAGAGCCTCACTAGGTAGCTGAGGCTGGCCTTGAACCCGGATCCTCCGGTCTCAGCCTCCCGAATGCTGGGATTACAAGCGTGCGCCACCACGCCCGGCTATAAGAAACTTTTTAAATGCTGCTTTAGTAATGGAACAAAGCCTAGTCCATTCCTTGGCACCCTCCTAGAGGGAAACTGAGTCCAAACCAGAGCTCAAGCTGTGTACCTGGGCACTCGTGCAGACAGGGCCACACACATGTGCTGGTGCCCATCTCTACAGGGACACATTCAGGTTCCTACCTGCTCCTGCTCCAGGGCTCAGGTGTGCCAGGCACCTGCGGGCTCCCCTGGCACCAACAGCTTCTCCTAAAGGTGTCCTGGGCACCTGGAAGGAGGTACAAGACGGTCCTTCTGGTCCCTGCTTGCTCCCACGGACACCTCTGTCCCCCAGAGCCTAATCATCACTCCTTCCAAAACCTCAGGCCCTCTACATTCAGCCTCATCTGGAAGGACCTATGGCCCCCTTCTCATTCTGATATTCTGTTCATATATTTATAGCTGCCTACTCCAGGCCCAGTGCTGAGATGCCAAGGGGCACAGCCCGGTCCCTGACCTCCAGAAGCCCCCGGGCTCGTGCGAGAGACAGGTATTAGTGCACCCGGCTGATGGCAAGGTCAGGCTGGGGGAGGCAATACCAGGGCTGAGCTGGGGAGGGAGGGGGGCGAGGGCTCATCCTTCACGGGTGACGTGTGCTCTGTGGCCAGTCTGGGAGGACACAGTAAGAAGGACCTCTAGAATGGTGAGGAGGATGCCCCTTCCCCAGCTGAGTCCCCCCAGGAAGGCATCTCCCAGGGAGGAGGGGCTCCGTTCCCACCGTGCTGCCCATCTCAGGCCCCTCTGCCCAGGGGAGCGAGCGGAGTGGGGATGGGCATTAATGGTGACCTCCCTCCTCCCCGTCCCCCCAGTCTTCCTCATAGTCTCCCTTTCAGTGAGCGCCTCGGGTATTGTTCCGCCTTTGTAAAGAGGGGGATCGAGTGACAAAGCCGGGTGGGTGGGCAGGCGGCCCAAGAGGCCTCTTCTCTCCCGGGCAGCATCTGCATGGGGGCAGGGCTGTTCCACCCCCACCTCTGACTTCCCAGGAGCTGCCTGTTGCCATGGTGACAGGCCTGGCATCCCACAGCCCCTGGGGCACCCTCCCCACTATGGCTGCCAGAGGAAGGCCGGGTCTCCTCTCCACCTTGGAGGGGGGCAGGGGCACACCAAATGTGGCTGGTAGTCCAGTTCCTGCAGTGGACGTCTCCAGCAGCTGAGCCTCCCATTCCAGGTGGCTCCAGAGCCCCCCCATGAAGATGCCCCTGACAGGGGTGGGCAGGGCTGAACCTGTCTTCCACATCCCCAAGCCTCTTTGGGAGGGAGGGGACAGAGGGAGGGCGAGGGGTGGGTGAGGCCCCTGAGGGCTGTCCCTAGGAGGTGATGCTTGAGTCTGGTGTGGGGAACCCAGCAGGGGAAGAGGAAGGTAGCCAGGCTGGGGAAAGAGCCCGGGAAAGGACTGGAAACCAGACTTGGCCTGGATTTGCAGAGGAGGGCGGGGGTGTGGGCGTGGCAGGAAATGAAGAGGGAAAGGGGGCTCTGCCTGGAGGGGCTTCTGCCACCACGCCTGCCCAGAGCATAGAGCTTCACCCTGGGCAGTGGAGAGCTGCTGCTGACGTTTTGGGGACCTCCTTTATCCTTGACTAGGTCTTTTTTTTTCAAAGGGACCAGCTCTTGCCTGGCCACTGCCACCGCCCCAACCCTGGGAAGTTCAGGATCTTCTAGCAGCACATCAAGGCTCCCGTGGGCCTGGAGCCCATTATGTGCTAGGCTGCATCTCCACGGGTGCCCAGTCTCTCAGCTCCTCTGGGACGGCGACAGGCTGGGTGTGTGCCAGTCACAGCATATGCCTTTCTTTGTCCCTTCCAAGCTCCAGCACAGCTCTAAGGGGAGCTGGGAACCAGTGACCGGCATGTGTAGGCATGACAGTCTCATTTTCTCACAATGGCTACCACTGCTACCAAAGTCCTGACTTCTTTCTGACCCCTCCAACCTCTCCCCCCGCCTCCACACACACACCAGGCTCTACAGCAGGCAGGCTTTGGCCAGGAGGAGTCAGGTGGGTAAGTGCCCTTTTCCTCTTCTTTTTTTCATGATACTAGAGATTGCACCCAGGGGCATTCTACCTCCGAGCTACACCCCCAGTCCTATTTTTTATTCTTTATTTTGAAACAGGGTCTCACTAAGTCGCGGAGGGCCTCACTAGGTAGCTGAGGCTGGCCACGAACCCCGATCCTCCTGTCTCAGCCTCCCAAATGCTGGGATTACAAGCGTGTGCCACCACGCCCGGCTCCTGAATTTTGATTCTAAGTAAATACTTGAGTTTTCTGAGCTTCAGCTTCTTATCTGTAAAGTGGATACAGGACTCTTCGTAGGACTGTTATGAGTGTTGAAAAGGTCACTGGAAAATGCCTGGCCTAGGGTCAACTAGGCTCACAGTCAGTCCTTGGTCTGTTTCTAGCCTCATCTGGCCCTAGCTCACTCATTCATTCTCTAAACATTCCTGAGCAGCTGCTAGGGGGCCTGGCCCTGGACTGCTCATGTGGAATGATGCCGAATTCTCCAGGTATTGCTAGACTAACAGGGTAGAGACAGATGGAAGGTAGGAGCAGTGTTCTAAGAGGCCCCAAAGCAGGGTCCCTTGGGTAGCCTGTGGTGGGTTTCTGCCATCTTACCTGCAGAGCTACTTGTGAACCACGGCAGTTTCTAAGCAAGTCCCAGAAGTCTCAAAGGGCACCCTAGAGAGAGGTGTCAGGGTGATAGCTCTCCTCCAGAAGGGAGCAGGACTGCCTCCTGAAAAGAGCCAGGGTCTAAAGTCAGACAATCACCAATGGAACCCTTAGGAGCCATATGCCCTGTGGGTATGCCACTCCTCTCTGAGCCTCAGTCTCCCCACCGGGGATGTAGGGGTGGTGTAGTATTCCTGGATTGTTGAGCAAACATCAGGAGGTCGAGTGTGCAGCGCCACTCCTCAGCAGAGGGACACAACGGTAGGATTTATCTGCCGTCTTTACAGAGAAGGAAACTCAGAGAGAAGAGCCCAAAGCCACATACAACCAGTGAACAGAGGCTGCACTTGAACTGTCACTACAAAGACGAGGATTCTCACGCTTGGAGGCCTTAGACAAGTTCTTTCCACCTAGGGTGAAAAGGGGAGACCCGGAGATTTTGCTGCGCCCCGTAAGGGTTGTGTAAGCAAAGGGATCTTCGCATGGGCTGTTCTGTCACAGGTAGAGGTTGAGCTGCAAGGGAAGGGGAAGAATCCAAAGCCTGGGAGGTAGTCCAGGCTCTGCTGTCCCATCCCTACCCCCACCGCGCCCAGGGCGCCCCAACCAACACGCGGCGCCTTTAAAGCCCGGGCGGGGCGTGTCCGGAGCGCTAGGCCCCGCCCCGGGGCGTGTCCTGCAGGAGCCCCCGCCCCAGGCTTGTAGCGGCGGCCTTAGGGAGTCCGCGCCGGCTCTGGCTCAGCGGCGGCTGGAGTGGCAGCGGCGGTGGCGGCTCCGCGGGCTTGGAGTCTCCTGTCTCGCGGGCTCCTGCCCCGAGCTGCCCAGTGGCGCCCGGACACACGTGGGCAGCTCGGTGATGGCCTGCACCCCGCGACGTGGCGGGCAGGCACGGGGGCGCGGGACGGCGCGGCCCGAGTGAGCCGGGGCCGCGCTCGCACCCTCGGCCCGAGCCGCCCGGGATGGCCGTGCCGCCGCTCCGTCGGGCGCTGCTGCTGTGGCAGCTCCTGGCGGCGGGCGGCGCGGCGCTGGAGATCGGCCGCTTCGACCCGGAGCGCGGGCGCGGGCCGGCGCCGTGCCAGGCGGTGGAGATCCCCATGTGCCGCGGCATCGGCTACAACCTGACCCGCATGCCCAATCTTCTGGGCCACACGTCGCAGGGCGAGGCGGCCGCCGAGCTGGCGGAGTTCGCGCCGCTCGTGCAGTACGGCTGCCACAGCCACCTGCGCTTCTTCCTGTGCTCGCTCTACGCGCCCATGTGCACCGACCAGGTCTCGACGCCCATCCCTGCCTGCCGACCCATGTGCGAACAGGCGCGCCAGCGCTGCGCGCCCATCATGGAGCAATTCAACTTCGGCTGGCCGGACTCGCTCGACTGTGCCCGGCTGCCCACGCGCAACGACCCGCACGCACTCTGCATGGAGGCGCCCGAGAACGCCACCGCCGGCCCCACCGAGCCCCACAAGGGTCTGGGCATGTTGCCCGTGGCGCCTCGGCCCGCGCGGCCCCCCGGCGATGCAGCCCCGGGTCCCGGCGGCGGCGGCGGCGGCACCTGCGAGAACCCGGAGAAGTTCCAGTACGTGGAGAAGAGTCGCTCGTGCGCGCCGCGCTGCGGGCCGGGAGTCGAGGTGTTCTGGTCGCGGCGGGACAAGGACTTCGCGCTGGTTTGGATGGCTGTGTGGTCGGCACTGTGCTTCTTCTCTACGGCCTTCACCGTGCTCACCTTCCTGCTGGAGCCTCACCGCTTCCAGTACCCCGAGCGCCCCATCATCTTCCTCTCCATGTGCTACAATGTCTACTCGCTGGCCTTTCTCATCCGCGCTGTGGCGGGTGCACAGAGCGTGGCCTGCGACCAGGAGGCTGGCGCGCTCTACGTGATCCAGGAGGGTCTGGAGAACACTGGTTGCACCCTCGTCTTCCTGCTGCTCTACTATTTTGGCATGGCCAGCTCGCTGTGGTGGGTAGTCCTGACTCTCACCTGGTTCCTGGCGGCTGGCAAGAAATGGGGCCATGAAGCCATTGAGGCCCATGGCAGCTACTTCCACATGGCTGCCTGGGGCCTGCCAGCGCTCAAGACCATCGTTGTCCTGACCTTGCGAAAGGTGGCTGGGGATGAGCTGACCGGGCTCTGCTACGTGGCCAGCATGGATGCTGCAGCGCTCACAGGCTTCGTGCTGGTGCCCTTGTCCTGCTACCTGGTGCTGGGCACAAGCTTTCTCCTGACGGGATTCGTGGCTCTCTTCCACATCCGCAAGATCATGAAGACCGGTGGCACCAACACGGAGAAGCTAGAGAAGCTCATGGTCAAGATTGGGGTCTTCTCCATCCTCTACACAGTACCGGCCACCTGCGTCATTGTCTGCTATGTCTATGAACGCCTCAACATGGACTTCTGGCGCCTTCGGGCCATGGAGCAGCCATGCACAGCAGCCACTATGCCAGGAGGCCGGAGGGACTGCTCGCTGCCAGGGGGCTCAGTGCCCACGGTGGCTGTCTTTATGCTCAAAATCTTCATGTCACTAGTGGTGGGCATTACCAGTGGTGTCTGGGTATGGAGCTCCAAGACTTTCCAGACCTGGCAGAGCCTCTGCCACCGCAAGATGGCAACTGGCAGGGCCCGGGCCAAGGCCTGCCGGGCCCCTGGGGGCTATGGCCGTGGCACCCATTGCCATTATAAGGCCCCCACGGTGGTCTTGCATATGACTAAAACGGACCCTTCTCTGGAGAACCCCACACACCTCTAGTGACACAGGCCTGGCTCCAGGCGGCGGCTGCCCCCTTCTTTCCTTCTCCTCCCCCCAAGAGACAGCTGACTAGCAGCTGCCCAGCTGTCAAGGTCAGGCAAGTGAGTGCAAGGGGGGCTGAGGACCAGGGTGGGGACTCAGTGGTACTCATACCCTGTCCCCTCAAATGTAGGGGGTGTGCATGGTTGAGTCCCCAGAGGGTCCTAGAAGAGGAGGAAGTAGAAGAGGGCATGATCCAGCAGGGAGTTTATTTAATGATGTAATTTATTGTTGCGTTTCTCTGGAAGCTGTGACTGGAATAAACCCCCCCGAGTGGCACTGTTGAATCCTCTCTGGTCTGAGAAGGGGGAAGTAGGAAGGGGGAGGGTCCTGTAAGACTCTGAGAGTCAAGCTGGTGGGGGTCTTGTGCTCACCCCCTAGCCCTCCTTCTCTGGCTCCCCACCAATCAGGAGGAAGATCCTCCATGGAACAGCTGTTTTGCAAGAGTCCCAGACACATTGCTTGTGTGTGTGTGTGTGTGTGTGTGTGTGTGTGTGTGTGTGTGTTCCCTCTTGCCTGTCTGAGGCCCAAGTGCCATGCCTCCTGAAGGGGGACTGGGACGCCTGCCAGGATGCTCAGGGATGACATGGCCACCTCTGGCCTTGTAGTCTTGCCTGTTTGGGGCCACTGTTAAGCTTTCCCTTTCTCACACTGCTTCCCTCATTTGTGTAGAAAATGAGGCCAGCAGTCTATCTTCCAAGTTGTTTCAAAGGTCCCCTCCCTGGGGCCTGAGCTGGAAGATGCCTGTCCTGAATGCCTTTGAAGATAGCTTTATGTCCACCTCTGTCCTTGGGGCCGTAGTCAAGGCATCCCAATGCCACCCCTCATTATCTCTGGGTGGAAGGGAAGATAGGACCAAACTGGCATGGGGCACCTTGGCAGCACAGACATGGGCTAGAGCTGGGGAGCCCTTGAGCACAGTGGGAATTGGCAGCTGTGAGAATAGGGCCGATCCAGGAGGGTATGCACAGCCCCACACTGGGGCAGTTCGCACACTCATTTACCTGTGTGCTGGGGAAGCTCAGGGCTGCTGGGACCCACCTCACCTGTCTCCTGCAAGATAGCTGAGTGTGTTTGGCCATCCCAGAGACCCCGGCCAGCTTGGGGGTCAGACCCCACAGCTCCATCTTGACCTCTGCCTTGGCCACTGAGTTCAGGTACGTGAGGGTCTTGGTTACTGTCCTTGGGTGCATACTACAGAGCCAAAATTCAGTTTTGGTGTCAGGAGATCCCCAAGAGCCCAGCCCTGCTCCCAGCCTCACTTTAGAGCTCAGGCTGGGTTGAGGAAGCCCTGTGCCCACAATCCTCTACTTCCTATCAATAGGAGAGCTGAGCTCTAAAGGCAGGATCTAAACTCTGCCCTGCACCAGCCACCAATGCCACAGGAATGAGTCTGATGAGAGTCAAACAGGTTAGGGCAAGTTCTAACTGGTCTACCATGTGTTGAGGGGGTAGTTAAGGCTCATCCATCACAAGGAGCAGTACTGACCCCCAGAGGAATTTTGCTATCCCACACCTTTACCTATGCAGTGTCCTGGCACCAGGAATGCCCTCATCTTCTTTCCACAGCATGCATCAAGTAAGTTTCTTTGACCTACAAAGCCCAGTGACCTTAGTCTACTGCAACTACCCACAGGAGGGTCTTTAAAATAGAATGAGGTGGGTGTGGTGGCTCATGCTTGTAAACCCAGTACTTGGGAGGCTGAGACAGGAGGATTGCAGGTTCGCAGCCAGCCTCAGCTACTTAGTGAGGCCCTCTGCAACTTAGAACTTATTGAGACCCTGTTTCAAAATAAAGAATAAAAAATAGGGCTGGGGGTATAGTTTGGAGGTAGAACGCCCCTGGGTTCAATCCCAGTATCTTGGAAACAAACAAATGAAGCTGGACGAGGTGGTGCACGTGGCCAGCCTCAGCTACTTTGTGAGGCCCTCTGCAACTTAGTGAGACCCTGTTTCAAAATAAAGAAAAAATGGGACTGGGGGTGTAGCTTGGAGGTAGAATGCCCCTGGGTTCAATTGCCAGGACTGGAAAAAAAAAAAACCAGAATGAGCTTCCTGTAGGTAACGAGCTCACATTGGGAGCAGAGGGGGGTGTGGCTGCATTAAGCTGGTTCCCAGGCAGTTTGCAGGGAGAGGAAGATGCTAAGGGCCTACAAGAGGATAGGAATAGCTGGAGTAGAGGATTCCAGAGACCTGGGAAGAGAAAAGCAAGCGGCAGTGAGGCCAGGCAGCAAACAAGAAAGGGCTGACACTTGGCTGTGCCTGCCAAGCAGAAACAAGCCTGGAAGGAACAAAACTGGAGGGGATAAGGAGTGCAGAGGGCAGCAGGTGGGCAGGCTCTGAGATTGAGATGGTCCACACTGGTGAGTACTTGGAAGGGAGGCTAGGCTGTGGCAGCTAAGGCTGCTCAACACCGGAAGCCACCATTGGAATTGTTCTGGATCCTGGAAGAAAAGGAAGAAGGCAGCAAAGGTACTGAAGACTTTTCCTCCTTTGCTTTACGAATGTGAAGTGTTTAGAGAAGGCTTCACTGGCTCAAAACTCACACAGCTGGGTAGTCCGAGGCAGCCCTGGGAGTTGGAGGAGTTGAACCCACCTGTGCCTCCTGAGCTTGATTCTACCCTACCCTGGATTTGATTGGGTCCAGTGTGGGGAACTGCAGGGAGTATAACTTAGGGAGGCCATGTCCAGAGAAACTGGGAGAAGTAGATGAGGGAGTTAACAGCCTTCCCACAGCTGAGTATCTTTCAACACCACTCCCCCCCTCAAAATAGTTCAGTCAAGCAAAAATACCTCAGCAAGCACGATCTAATTACTAGCCCCTGACCCGTCCCGTCCCCTTCATGGCCTTGGGTCTTCAGAGTACAACATGACATGTCTGCAAGTGGTAGGCGGAGCCTGCACCTGGGGGCCTGAGCTTGTTAGAAAACCTCAGCCCTGACTTCAGTCTCAGTGGTCTCATGGGAGCCAGGGCTGTGCTCACTCCCAGCATTTGCAACTTGAACGAGGAAGCTCCTGGACTTGGGCCCAAGGCAGGGGTTAGCACAGGGTTAACAGAGTAACCTCTCCTCCTACCTGGCTAGAGTTTCTCACTCAATACCCTGCTAGAGACAGGCAAGTTGGAAGAGGGACCTCCTCTGAGAACAGCTGCTTTAGAATCCAGATGCCACCTTGCTCCCACTTATCAGGCCCCCTTCCAGGACAGGGTTGAGAACAGGTACAGAGAACAAAGGGTGACCTCAGATGACTCCCAGATGTGGTGATCCAGATCCTTGTCCTGAGGAATAAAGTTCTCACATGCCCATTTACAGTACTCAACTAAAGTGAAGTGGCTTCCCTCAAAATCACAACCCTGGGGGAAGGAGCAAGCAGGGAGGAACATGCTGAGACACTCAGCAGGACTAGGATACAGGCCCTGGAGGTGTGACACAGTCCATAGGTGCTACTACCCAAGGAACAGGACTCCACAGATGTGGGCTGGGAGCCCTGAGTGCCGCTTATGTAGAAAATATTCAGAGATAGCACAGTTCTTCTCCAGAGCTGGAAGGCAGGAGATAAGCTGGTGAAATCCAGTTTGCATGGGGCTAAGCCTGCTTCCTCTGGCAGGACCCAATATCCCAAGTGATCACTGCAGCCCTGGCTAATGCCTGCACCCACCAAGGCTGTGAAGCCAGTGGCAGCACCTGCACCCAGGGTTTTCATTCCTCCTCCCACATGACCCGCTGTGCCTGGTCCAGTCAGCACCTGGCTGTTCTTCTCAGTTAAGTGGCAGCATGGCACGAGCTCAGCAAAATCTTTGTATTCCATAGGCAGGCTGCTGCCCAGAAGCAACCTACTCAAATCAACCACTTTGACTTTAAAAAATAAATGAAGGCATAAATAAAACAAGAGTGGCCATGTGGTAGAACTACTGAAGCAGAACACATGGGAATTCATAATACCTTTTATTCCTTCTGTGTATGCTTATAATTTTCCTTGAAAAGAAAATGTTTTAAAATGTTATTTTCCCAAATTAAAGGACCACAAAATTCCCATAGTAAAATCTAAAATACTTTACCCTAGTTTCTAATGAAATTTGAGGGTTTAGACAGAGGCAAGGCCAGGGCAGAAGCTTGGCCACGCTCTGCCTGCCCAGGCGTCAGAAGCGTCTCCTGGAAGCCAAGTGGAGGGGTCGACCTGCAGTAAGCGAGGTGCTCGGGCTCCGAGTCAATGGAAAGCTGCTCCCTGGCTGCACGCCTGACACCACCTCAAGAGCACAAAGAAAGAGCCAGCAGAGCTGCCGCGTCTTTAGAAACACAGATACATAATGTTTATTTGAAATTCCAATTTATTACAAGTTCACCCTTGAATGGGGCCCTTCCTCCTCAAAGACAATTTAAAAACAACCAACAATTCAGGTGTCACTGCAGTGGGAACACAGGATTCTCACTAGAACAAGAACAGACTGGATCTAGGATAAGAAGCAGAGGAACACGGTGGTGGCTGGGACTGCGACGCTGTAATGTCGTGCTTACTCCGAGCCTACGGGAGAAGGGATGTAAACCTACCTGCCAGACACTGGAGCAAAATCCCAAAGCCCCTGGGTGGAGAGGAGAGATGGATCCACACCTGCAAGCTTCCTGTCAGGGGCTTTTATTCTCGGTCCTAGGAGTGGTAATCCCCTTGGTGGGCTTCCTTTAAATACGCATAGAAGAGCTATGTGCTCACATTTTCCAAATTCAAAGTTAATAGAAAAGAAAATTAAACCCTGTCTTGTACTTTTATCAAAATCTGTCGTAAAAGGGAAAGAAGACTACAAACTTTTGCCTAAATAGAACAACTAGGCTAGACTGGCTGTGGGAAGGGCTCTCCCACCCCTCCTCCCACCCCGCTGACACTGACCACTAAAATATGCAGTTCACAGGAGCTCCAAGTCTAAGGCCAGAATGGGCATGGGAGGAGGCAGATGTGGACGGAGGCAGAGAGACACCATGGCGGGCACAGGGGTTCCCCCTGACCGCTATCAGATCCCACTGCTTGCCCCACCAGCCTCCAACCCAACATTTCTGAAGGACAGCAGCTGGGCTGAGGGAGAAGATGAAGGGAAGTAAAGCAAACACATTATCATATAAATTGTACTGTACATGTGCCAAAGCAAGATGACAAATATTTTACAAGATGTTCTTTATACAATATCACTGCTGAAACAAGCAACTTTAATAACTAGAAAAATCAATTAAAAAAAAAAAATCAAACATTTAAATTCTTCCTGCTCTTCTTCTGCTCCCTAAGAGCTTGTCTGGTATGTGGGTGGGCTGGGCTCCAACACCCCTCTGGCCAGATCCATCAAAGTAAAGGTTAAATGCATGATTGTAAGCAGGACTCCAGTCTCTTAAGTGAAGTGCCTTAGTTTGATTTTTTTTTTTTTTTTTTTTTTTGAGGTGGTGGGGTGGGAGTGGGGAGAAGGCTGTCACAAAAGGGGAGGAGTACTCAGGAATGGCTCCAGGAAATGTCCCTTTACTTTGCCAAGATCAACTCAAAAGACCACAACTGTCCCATGATGCTGGTGAATACAGAATTCTGTATGGCACTCACTGATACAGTCACCTGAGAGGAAGAAGGAGGAAGAGACAGTACGGGCTTAAAGAAACAAGACTGCATATAAATATAGGTTAAAACAATAACAACAAAAAAACCCCACCTCCCCAATTGGCCTCATTACTCTCAATCCTGCTATGTAATGCTGTAACCCCTCACTGTAGACCAGAGGGGATTGGCACTGTTGCCAAGGTAGGAGGGGCCTTAGGAAGGGGGGGGGGGGAGCTGGGTTTACAGGAGAAGCCATGCTCCTTGACTCCACCTGGAAACTTATAAAGTCGGGTTAAGGCCCTCTTCTGCCCCCAGAACTTCTGGGTGGAGATCATCAACCCGATTTCAGGCTCCCTAAGAGCTTTACTTGAATCAAGGCCCTGTGGGGAGTTTGAGAACAAACAGCACGAGTTTGGGGTGACAGGCATTTCTGGACTCCCATGATCACTTTTCCTTTTGAATTCTTCTCCATCTTCCTCTCTCGCCTCCCCACCCCCTCCTGTCTAACACTATGCCCCCCATCTCAGCTCCCTTACCAGGGCCCCGCCTCTCTATTTCTTCTGTCTTCGTCCCCTGGACTGTCCAACAGGCTCTGGATCACTGTCCCCTTCATCATCAGCAAGCCGATCTGGAAACTTCTTGCGTTTCCTGCGGACATATGGGTGGCCAGGAAGGTGTTTATGCATCAGAGCCACCAGACACTGTTCTGTCTTCACTGTGCAGTTTAGCACATGGCTGCCACGGCAGTTGTAAAGCTCAGCATTGGTAAACACTTGTTTCATGTCAGTAAGAAACTCCTGCACAGAGCGGTAGTTCCCACAGGAACACTTGTTCTGAATTGTCTGGAAGTCCATGGGGTGGGTGATCACATCATAGTAGTCCTCAGCTTCATCTCTGGTCACAGGCTCCCTGTGGAGAAGAACCAAATGGAGATATTTGCACAGCATTGAATACAACTGAGAGAAACCTTGGTGTCAAGTAACCAGCCCTGTACGCCCACAGTGCTGGAATCAGCTAACTGGAAGACACAGAGAAGGTGTGTTCACCTTGTAAGAGTTATGGCTACCCATTTGGAAAAGATCCCTAGAGGTTCAGCAGCGAGCTCCCTTAGTCAGCTGCCTTTTTGGACTGTTCCTGGAACCTAAAACGCTGTCCTTCCCCACCCACTAAAGAACAGGGCTCACCTGAAAGGCCAGCTGAAGCGGTACTTCACAATTTTATGGAGGATTTCCTCACACTTCTGCAGCTCCAGGCTTTGCCTCCGAGAGCTGCGCTTGGTCTGAAGCACCTATCACCAAAGAAAGAAGAATGTTACTGCAGGTCCAAGAGTGGAGTAAGAGTGGGTGGGGCAGAAAGTATGTATAGTGTGTATCTGCTTAAAAAAAAAGAAAAGAAAAAGAAAAAACAAAACAAAAGAAACCATTTCCTTAGAGCAGAGACATCAAAATGATTTAACATTCAAATCAGGCAAGGTTCTCAGCCAAGAGGCAGGAATCTTCCATCAATCGACTTGCCTCCTCCCTGATAGACAGTGATCAAAGCAGCAGAGGGCAAGCAACAGTTGCTGTATAAACAGCAGAACTGCTAGAGGTCGGCTGGAGAAGGCCACTGTCAACAGGATGCTAGCCCTCTGAAAGCAGATGAACCTGGGGTTATGAAGAAACCATGGATGGGTATAAATAAGCAACTGCAGAAAGCCAGAGAGGTCATTGGACCTTTAGCAGTCAATTTTTTGGGGGTAGGGTTCCTCTGTGAAGAAAAGCAAAAGGCCCAAGAAGGTGGCTAAGGAGAAAAGGGGTAGGTCCTCCCTTCTAGGTAGTTTTAACTGCTGAGACTCACAAAAGTTAGGAGCCACAGCCCTGAAGGGGTTAGGGCTGGGCACACAGGAGAATCTTATATGCCCTTTGATCTAATAGTTTGTTTTAAGCCCCCAACCCAACGTGATCTGTCAAAACAAGCATGTTTCCAAGAGCTTCTTTCTGTTCTTCAAAGCTCAAGTGAGATCTAAAACAAAACTACTAAAGTTACATTGGCTGAGAAGAACAGGGGAGGGAAATGTCCCTCCCATAACAACTGTCGGCAAAAGACCCAACAGTGAGGCTCCAACATTGCTGACATTCCCACAAGGGAGACCCAGCCCCTCTGGGCCCACCAGAGACACATGGATACTATTTTAAAATCCTTAACAGGCTACAGGCTGCTTACTAACTAGAGGACAATATTTGCAGGCTATGGCATGGGAATGCCGGACATAGCTGTTCCTGGAGGAGGGCCTGCTGCCTGTCTGCCTAGAGGCCCACCCATCTGCCTCATCAGCCCTTGCAAGCTAGGAAGGAGGGAGAACAGTGGAGGCCCCACCTGTTGCCTGGTGAATTCCTAATCCTGGGGTGGGGAATAAGAAACAGAAAAGCTAAAGGGAGGATAAAAAATAATTCTTACCAGCTCGTCAACTTCAGCGTCATCTACAGGCGGTGCCTTTGGCCGTGACCTCCTAGTAGGATGTGGTTTCTTGCCTGGTCGTCGGCCTGGCCTTGCTGCAGGGGGGATGATGCCCTGCTTGCCGCGGATGGTCTTTCGAGGCCTCACTGAAATAAAAATTATGGATTGAGAACAACAGAGGAGGAAGAGAGCATGGATGGGATGGGGAGGGGTGGAGACATCCATGAAGACAAGCAAAGGCTTCTTTTGATCACAGGGTGCTCTTGCTATCTTTCTCTTGCTCTCCCTAATAAGACACTAAGAAGTAGCAACAAAAGTAGATAGAACTGGGGGTTGAACCCAGGGGCATTCTACCTCTGAGCTACACTCCCAGCCTAATTTTTTATTCTTTATTTTGAAACAGGGTCTCACTAAGTTGCGGAGGACCTCACTGAGTAGCGAAGGCTGGGGGAAAGCCTGCGATCCTCCTGTCTCAGCCTCCCAAGTACTGGGATTACAAGTGTGCACCACCTTGCCCGGTTAGATAGAATGCATACTTTTTTCCTCAACTCCCAAAAACTTTTCAGAAGGCCAAGTCCTCCAGTACTTCTACCTTTTGTCCCCATCCTGTTCAGGCCTCAGAAGAGTCATTGTAAACTGACTCAGAAGGAAAAGCCGTTGGCTAATAGGGCAGCCTGGATCTCCTACAGACCAAGCTCAGCCTGAGAGAGGGTACATACCTACAGATGAAATGGAATTTAATCATAACGTTGTCCCTGTCTCATAATCCCTATGTTCACAGCCCAGTCTTTTCAGAGGGCTAAGCTACTTACGTTAAAAGTCCTACCCAACATCCCCAAAGACAGGATGAAGAGGAAGACACGGAGACTACTTGTGTGGCTCTACTTTATTACAGGTGCTCAATGTCAGGCAAACCAACATTCCGCAGTATGCCCTTGGGGAACAATGTTCCATAGGGATTAGCTCAAGGCTTTTCTGCCAAACCAATTTTCCACAACTTTTCCTTACTACTACCCTGGATAGTGGGGAGATGACATCTGGGCAGACAGGTTTTAGAGAATCAGTGATGTACAGCACCAATGAATAATGCTTTCCATTCTATTTTTGGACTATGATAACCCTTCACTGGCTATTTTAGAGCCTCTAACTTAAGACCAGGCTAGGAAGAAAGGGGAAGAAGGTGAGGCTCAGGTGCTAGGGTTTTCAGCTGCACCGGGAACCATACCTCTGGTGGTGTGAAAGGTGAAGAAAAAAGGGCTATGAGATACCAAAAACTCCCTAGATTCTTTTGGCAGGCAGAGGCCCTAGAAAACTAGAGAGGAAACAATTCCTTGAAAAAGAGCTACAATGTGGAAGTGGAAAGCAACCACTAGTTGAAAATAAACAGAATCAATACACTACAATATTCTGTTCTCAGACAAATGTGTATCCAAGCCCTGACTGGCTGGTAGAGGATGGCCTCCTTGTAATGGAGAATTAATGGACTGCCTGTTCACCTACTGAGACACCTGAAAAATCACACCCAGTATACAAACAAAAGAAACCCCCTGAGAATGGGAGGTGTAATGTAGGATACCTCCTGAGTGTTAGGGAGGAAAGTGAAAAGAATGGGAGCAAATGTGTAAGTCCTCAGGTTTTAGCAACACCACTACAGTAAAAGATGGTCATGTCAAACATCCACTCTCTCTCCTTCACCAAGGACAATCATTCAGAGCTGCCATAGGAACTATACCATCTCTTCAACCTTGATCTGTGGCCTATTTTCTAACCTATAAAGAGAATATTTTGGAAAGGAGCTTGGGAGCTTGTTAAAAGGCTGGGCCAGAGATCAGCCATATAAATGCCGACTCTCAAAGAGTCATGAAAAATGAACATGAGAAAATAAGAGTCAATGTAGTGAACATAAATGATGAGGTCATTTTCTCCTATTGGTACTCATCTGGTGAGAACACATCTAAACCTTCCTAACATCTTTATACATAAGCCAGAGAATAATCAGTCTTCTCTTTCACACTGGAAAAACTATAGACCTACACACTTCAGGGAAGAGAAAAATTACTGTAACCAGAGAATAAAAAGGTAATTGTCTGAAAGCAACACTGCACCAGAGGCCAAAAGTCTGCTCAGGAAATGCTGACAGGCCTAGGTTCACTTATCCACTGTCCCTGTGCACGGAGGGCTTCAGAACCATCAGCCTTATTATAAACATGTTTGGGATCCTGAATTCTACTACTGAATCTTAGAGCAAGTGAATTTGCCATAGGTCAGTGTTCCTGAGAACATCACTTTATCTGACTATGTAGGTGATTAACAACGGCATCTTGCAACCACATGGTGGCTCAGTTATGCCACAGCCAAAAAAGAAAGCAAGATGGCAATGCTGATATATAACTGCAAGCCTGGCCTTTCCAGGTCAGTTGGGGAAACTGTTGACTGTGCAGGCAAACTGAATACTTACATCGCAAACCAGCTACTTCATAATCTTCTTCTTCCTCCTCTTCCTCTTCTTCTTCTTCCTCTGAATCACTCTCATCATCTTCACTATCCTCAGAGTCAGACTCTTCAGTGTAATTCCTGAGAGAGGAGAAAAAACCACAGTTCTATCTCAAAGTGGTCCTTCGAAGGACTCAAGTCCCACAGGGATCTCAGCAACTTTTTTCTCCTCACAAAGATTTGGTGGTTAGGGGAGATCCTAAGGTCAGGACAGTCTTTTTTTTTTTTTTTTTTTTTGCGGTACTGGGGATTGAACTCAGGGGCATTCTACCTCCGAGCTATACCCCCAGCCCTATTTTTTATTCTTTATTTTGAAACCAAGTCTCACTAAGTTGCGGAGTGCCTCACTAGGTAGCTGAGGCTGGCCGCGAACCCGGATCCTCCGATCTCAGCCTCCCGAATGCTGGGATTACAAGCGTGAGTCACCACGCCCGGCTTCAGGACAGTCTTTCACAGGATAAAAAACAAAGATTCAATAGCATGCCTCCATCTTCTCAGCCCCAAATGGTTTGGACAAGACACTAATAGCAACAGAAATCAAGAGCAAAATGCAATCTTACCCCCTCCCCATATAAGACAATACAAAACACTACTGATTTTGTCTCACAAAAAAGAGCCAGATAAGGTAACATTTCAGGCACTGAAAGCTGTCCCTCACTCTGGGGTAGACTGAAAGGATAAACAGAGTCCAGACAGGTGTTACTCCACCTTGATGGCCCCCTTCCAGGAGCTGAGACAGCTTGCAGATGACCGTAACATCAAAGTAATGGTAATCCCAGCTCAGAACAGCTGGTCCAAAGCCCCACCAGTTCAGAGCAGCATGCCTCATCTCTCTTAAGTGTAGCTGGAATGGAGTGAGAAATAACCCAGTAATACCATTAAGGTGGAATCAGGATCAAACAGCTCCACCCTTCACAAGACAGACCAAGCCAGAATGCCCGTAAACTGCTCCTTTACAACTTCAAATTTCAATATAGAAAATGGTAGCAACTTGGCAAACATTAGGTGTTTCCTCTTTACAAGGTCCTATGTTTGGCCATATTGATACTCAAGTGCCGAACAAAGCACCACCTCTATTTGTAGGGTACTGACAATCTCATGGGAGGCATGTAAAAAACTAACCCTAAAAGCAAAATGCAGGCACCACAATACTACTATTTCAGAGATGGAAAGCACAGTTGGTACAGAGAAGGAACAACTAATTCTAAGGATGTAAGGACTTCTGAAAAAAATGCTGCAATTTTAGCTAGACCATGGGCAGCTTATCCAGTTGGGAGTGCTGACAGAAAGGATTCCCCGATTGGAGGAAAGTCCAAGAGGCAACAATGAACAGTCTGTAACAAGCACACAAATAGAGGAACCAGGGCTCAAAAAGCATGGTGTTGTATAAGAGTCTCTCAAAAGTTAGGTGATAGCCGGATGTGGTGGCGCACGCTTGTAATCCCAGCATTTGGGAGGCTGAGACTGGAGGATCCGGGTTCGCGGCCAGCATCAGCTACCTAGTGAGGCACTCTGCAACTTAGTGAGACCCTGTTTCAAAATAAAGAATAAAAAATAGGACTGGGGGTGTAGCTCCGAGGTAGAATGCCCCTGAGTTCAATCCCCAGTACCGGAAAAAAAAAAAAAAAAAAAAAAAAAAGGTGATGAGCCAGGGATGGTACACGCCTATAACCCTAGTACTTGGGAAGCTGAGACAGGAGGATCACAGGTTTGAGGCCAGCCTCAGCAACTTAGACCCCTGTTTCAAAATCTAAAAATAAATAAATAGGGTCAGGCAAGGTGGCGCACACTTATAATCCCAGTACTTTGGAGGCTGATATAAGAGGATCACAGGTTCAAGGACAGCCTCAGCAAGTAGTGAGACTCTCATCAACCTAGTGAGACTCTGTTTCCAAATAAGAAATAAAATTGGGCTGGAGGTGTAGCTTGAAGGGAGAATGCCTCTGGGCTCAATCCCTAGTACCACACACAAAGAAACATACATACATACATAATAAGGCTGGGGGTATACCTCAGAGGTAGAATGCCCAGGGTTCAATCCCCAGTAACACAAAACACACACACACACACACACACACACACACACACACACACACACAAATTGAGGGAGTTTGGACTTTATTCTAGAAGCAATGGGGAGACTGGAAGTTTTAGAGCAGGAAAGTGAACAGATCTTTGCCTTTATGTATATCATCCTAGTATCACCACAACAGCTGGATAGGTAAGAGAAGACAAGATCTGAGGTAAGGAAGAGGAGCTGAAGGATCCCAGGTTAAGAGATGCAGGAGGAACAAACAATAGCAGGAATCATGAAGAAGAGAGATCAGGTGGTTGACTTATAAGGCACCTGAACACTTGATTGCTAACATGTGGCAAATTAATAAATATGAAGGATAAGGGAGAGTAAGTATAAGCCCAAGGTGACATCAAAGTACTAATGATAATAGGGAAAGAAACAATAGGTTTAGGTAGGGAAGGTGATGAGTTTGAAGATTTTTAGCAGTGGTTGAATGCAAAAAGTAACCAGGAAGAAGTAACAAGTGCATAAAGTAGAGGCAAAAGGCAGAGGAGAGATATTGTTACTTGGAGAGAAAGTATGATCAAGAAGATAAAATGACTGGCAGTGAAATGGCAATATTAATCCAAAATCAGATCAAGGCCCTGTGGGCTCCCACTGAAGCACCATAAATAATGAGGCTCTACACTCAAAAGATGAACTTAGGGCTCCTTAGATTCACTCAATTTGAGTAAGTGAACCTTATTGATTGATTAATTCATTTTTAAGAGAAAAAGTTCTCACCTGCCACGAGAATTGCGCCTGGCAGTAGCAGGCTGGCAAGCTGGGCACTGCCATTCGCCATCTGGTACTTCATACAGGGCCGGCCTCAGACAAAACAGGTGGAAGGCTTTATTACACTCATCGCACAAAATCAGTTTGTCATCTTCACCTGCAAAGAGATAAACTTGTACAGTGCTGGCAGCAGCACAGTAACAGTCCTAGAGTTGTAAGAAAGCTGCTGGCCCTCAGCTAACACCACTGAAGAATGAATACTCTAGTAGAGTGCTACCCTAGGTTTTTTTGTGTGTGTGTGTGGTACTAGGGATGGATTGAACCCAGGGACATTCAACCTCCAAGCTACACTCCCAGTCCTGTTTTATTTTTATTGTGAAACAGGGTGTCACTAGGTTGATGAGAGTCTCACTACTTGCTGAGGCTGTCCTGGGACCTATGACCCTCCTCTAAGTACTGGGTTTACAGGCATGTGTCACCACTCCCAGGTTACCCCAGCTTTTAAAAAGTGCAGTCATTTTCTAAAAGGTAATGTAGCAGCCGGGCGTGGTGGCACACGCTTGTAATTCCAGTACTTGGGAGGCTGAGACCGGAGAATCCAGGTTCGCAGCCAGCCTCAGCTACTTAGTGAGGCCCTCTGCAACTTCACGAGACCCCGTTTCAAAATAAAGAATAAAAAATAGGACTGGGGGTGCAGCTCGGAGGTACAATGCCCCTGGGTTCAGTCCCCAGTACCGCAAAAAAACACTTAAAACTAAAAATAATAAATAAATGGTAATGTAGCATAAACCAACCTACAAGTCATTTAAGGATGACTTCTCCTTTAAATCCCCAAATCTATCCAGGGGTAGGATAGAATGATTAATATTTACAAGAGGCAGCAAAAACTAAGTGATGGCTATAAGGTCTCTTCTCTGACACCCAACACTTTCCAATGTGTGTCTGGAATAGATCCCCCAAGTCATCTGGTTTCCTCACGTTTGAAAATACACTGAATCAACTTAAAATGGTCAATTCCCCTCTGCTCCTAATTCTAAATCAGTTTTACAGCAACTAAATGACTGATTTTATATAGAATTTTTATTTTTGGAAGTTAAACCCTAACCTAATGTCAAAAAATAATTTTAGGTACTGAGAAAAATCACGTTTTTTAACCATGAAGCAAGCTCTCTTTGCACACACTAAATCTGAAAGGTATCAGCATTAAACATTCTCAAATGCTTTGTTCTGTAGCACTCAGTGCTGAAAGGACCAACTCTGAGTGTTCACAATGAACAAAGACTGCCCCCTGCTGGAAGCAACAACCATACTTGACAGATGACAAAAGCGCTAAAATTATAAAAGAATTTTTAATTTTGCTCATTTGTAGGGAATCTAAAGACTGGACAGAATGATTCTTACAGTATACTCTAAACTGAGGAACAAAAGGTCTGTTCTGATCCACCAGCACATGATTTCAAAGACTAGCATTTGATAGATCTTTAGAAGGTAAATCTGCCTCCTTATGCCAAAAATCTGTGTACACAAAATTCTTTTGGGAAGAAGATCCTGAGAAAGGAAATCCTAATCCCTCATTTACCCAAATTAGCAAATTTGATCTACATGTACCTTTTTTCCGACAAACTTTGCATCTAGCATTTTCAGCTGACATATCCCACTTGATACAGGCATCAAGCATGCCAAGTAGAACATGCATTCTGGAAAAAGTCTGAGCTTCACGGATTGCTGTCTTCCATTTTTCCAGTGCAGATGCAACCTAAGCAAAGAGCAAACCAAGCCAGCATTATTAAATGACCTCAAAGACATGGCAGGGAGGAGGAAATGACAGAAATAGGTCTCTTTCACTGAAATCCACTTTAAAGATTAATATCATTTAAAAGTAGGAACAAAGCCAGGAATGGTGGCACATGGCTGTAATCCAAATACTTAGGAGGCTGAGACAGGAGGATTGCAGTTGGAGGATAGCCTTTGCAAGTAGTGAGAATCTCATCAACCTAGAGAAACTTTGTTTCAAAATAAAAATAAAACAGGAGTGGGGTGTAGCTCAGGGGTAGAATGCCCCTGGGTTCAATTCCTAGTACCACAAAAACAAACAAATAAATAAAAGTAGGAACAAGCTGGGCAAGGTGGTACATGCCTGTAATTTGAGTGGTTGAGAAGCTGAGCCAGGAGGGTCTCAGGTTCAAGACCAGCCTCAGCAATTTGGCAAGCCCCTCAGCAACTTAGTGAGATCCTGTTTCAAAATAAAAACTAAAAATACGGCTGGGGTTGTCACTCAGAGGTAGAAGCCCCTGGGTTCAATACATAGTACCACACCCACACCCACACCCAAAAGTAGGAACAAAGTTAAGGGAGCTGGCATGTGCCTGTAATCCAAGTAGTTGGGAGGCTCAGACAGGAAGACTGCAGGTTCAAGGCCAGCCTCAGCAATGTAGTGAGACTCTCAGCAACTTAGTGAAACTGTTTCAAAATAAAAGAAGGGGAGGGCTGGGGGATGTAGTTCAGAGGTAAAATTCTCCTGGGTTCAATCCCCAGCACCACAAAAAGAAGGGGAAAAAAAAGTTTGAGGAGAGCCGGGCGTGGTGGCGCACGCTTGTAATCCCAGCATTTGGGAGGCTGAGACCGGAGGATCCGAGTTCGCAGCCAGCCTCAGCTACCTAGTGAGGCACTCTGCAACTTAGTGAGACCCTGTGTCAAAATAAAGAATAAAAAATAGGGCTGGGAGTGTAGCTCGGAGGTAGAATGCCCCTGAGTTCAATCCCCAGTGCCGCAAAAAAAAAAAAAAAAAAAAAGTTTGAGGAGATGGAAACGTTAATTACATAGGGTATATCATTATATACTATAAAACATGTCTTAAATTATCACACTGTGCCCCATAAATTTGTACAATTAAAACAATAAGCCAGGCATGGTGTACACCTGTAACTCTAGTACTTGGGAGGCTGACACAGGAGGCTTAGCAGGTTGATGGCCAGCCTCAGGAACTTAGTGAGGTCCTCTGTAACTCAGTGAGAGCCTGTTTCAAAATAAAAAATAAAATAGGGCTGGGGTGTACGTTAGAGGCAGAATGCCCCTGGGTTCAACCACACGAAAATAAATAATAATAATAATGATAATAATAACAACAACAAAAACAAAAATGAAACTTAATTAAAAACAAAAACAATTAGGTTGTCAGTTCAAATGCAACCAAAGAGAGAGCCAAACAAAACCAAGATTTTGCCAAATGATACACTATCTTTCCCATTTAATTCAAAGGAAACTAATCATTAAAACATTTGAGATCAATCATGATTACAGAAAGGATTTGAGACAATCTAAAGCCCAGATTAGAGACTGACATAAACTCATGCAACAGCTTAGTGTGAGCTGGGGAAAACAAAAAAACAGCAACAAAAAAACTCCACTTGTTAAGTGGAAACTTTCAAAGCAAAAGACAGTGGAAAATTTCAGAACTGTGGTAGGCTGACCTTTGGTGGGAAACTACAGGGCCCAACACCATGATAATGGAGAATACTGCTGACCCACTCTGTAGGCAATCTAAGTGATTTTCCAAGAAGCATTCCTGTGCTTTCTGTTTTTTTGTTTTGTTTTGTTTTTGCGGTACTGGGGATTGAACTCAGGGGCATTCTACCTTTGAGCTATACCCCCAGCCCTATTTTTTATTCTTTATTTTGAAACCGAGTCTCACTAAGTTGTGGGGTCCCTCACTAGGTAGCTGAGACTGGCTGCGAACCTGGATCCTCCGGTCTCAGCCTCCCAAATGCTGGGATTACAAGCGTGCACCACCATGCCCGGCTCTCTGTTTTTGTATTATGTGTCTGTTATGGCTCATATTTTCCCCTAAGCTGAGTCTCATCTGACAAGCCAAAGAGAAGGTACTTCACTCTGGGATTCAGTACTCAAAAAAGAGTTTAATGGGAATTTTATACCTACTAGTTAGTTCTCAGTGAGAAGAAAATGTTATTAAAAAAAAAATCGCAGCCCGGCATGGTGGCGCATGCTTGTAATCCTACGTATTTGGGAGGGAGACAAAAGAATCACAGGTTTAAGGACAGCCTTAGCAAGTACTTAGATTCTCAGCAACCTAGCAAGACCCTGTTTCAAATCAAAAAATAAAATAGGGCTGGGATGTAGTATACAGGTAAAATGCCCCTGGGTTCACTCTCCAGTACCTCAAAAAAGAAAAGAGGGAGAGAAAGAAATGGCAAGGAAAGATGGGATTCTGAAAACAAACAAAAATCAAGAAAGACTGCATAGAACTGTATTAAAAACAAAACTCATAGCCAGGCATGGTGGCACATGCTTGGAATCCCAGTACTTGGGAGGCTGAGACTGGAGGATCTGGGTTCCCAGCTAGCCTCAGCTATTTAGTGAGGCCCTCCACAACTTAATGAGACCCTGTTTCAAAATAAAAAGAATGAAAAAATAGGACTGGGGATGTAGCTCAGAGGTAGAATGCCCCTGGGTTCAATCCCCAGTACTGCAAAAAAAAAAAAAAAAAAAAGACTACATAGAACTGTGTTAAAAACAAAACTCATAAGACATTCAACACTAAAAAAATGCCAAAGGAGGAATTTTAAGAAAGGAAACTAGATAACTATCTCCTATCTTAGATGTCATCTACAAGGTTATCTGGGTGCTAAATAGCCATTAGAAAAAACATAGGAAGGGAAGCCAAGTTCAGTGTACTTGCCTGTAATCCCAGTTTTGGGAGGCTGAGATAGGAGGATCCCAGATTTGAGGTCAACCCCAGCAACTTAATAAGAGCCTATTTCAAAATAAAAAGGGCTGGGAGTATAGCTCAGAGGTAGAATGCTCCTGGGTTCAATCCCCAGTACCAAAAGAAACAAAACAAAAAACCACCAGAAGATGAGAACTACCCCAGTAAGAAAATGCCATAATGTGAGGTGTGAATTAAACCTTTACCTGAACTAAATTTTTGTTCTCTGCTTGTTTTACCTCTTAACTATAATTTTTTTTTTTTTCCCCCGGTACTGGGGATTGAACTCAGGGGTATTCTACCTCTGAGCTACACCCCCAGTCCTATTTTTTATTCTTTATTTTGAAACAGGGTCTCACTAAGTTGCAGAGAGTCTCACTAATTAGCTGAGGCTGGCCAGCCTCCCAAGTACTGATATTACAAGTGTGTGCCACCACACCCGGTGTTAACTATAATGATCTTTCTTGTATCACATATAACCCATGGCCTCAGGATAAAAAGTAGGTGAACATGACTATGTATAAATATTTGAGGTATTTTAGAAAGGAAAGTGGACTTAGTAAAGTAGAAAACAATACTAGAACTGGTTGTTAGTGATGATGAATCCAATTTAAGTTCAGTCTGAAAATGCCTATGTCACTTGCCGTGGTCTGATTAATTCCTATTTATTCATCAATACCCAGCTTTCCTATGTTGTCTATCCTGAGAAGTTTGCTCTAACAAGCACTGGGCATCCCTCACTGGTTAGCCTAAAGTACCATCTCTCTCACCAATACAGATGACTGCCAAATTATGGTTTGACTTACAAGTTTTAGAGTTTGAGATGGTGTCAACATATTCATTTAGTAGAAACGGTACTTAGAATTTGGATATTTTCCCAGGTTAGCAGTAATAAAATATGATCCTCAGGCAGAACCAGCAGCTCCCAGTCAGCCACATGATCACAAGGGAGAAACAAGTTGTGCTCTACAGTGTTCTGTGTTGCTAAGCTACGGTATGCAGTAGGTTAGGTATATTCAATACAGATTTTTTTTTTTTTCCTTTTTTTGGTAGTTGTGGTGGTGGTGGTGGTACTGGGGACTGAATCCAGGGGGCTTTCCTACTTCTTTTGTGTGTGTGTGTGGTGGTGGTGGTACTGGGGACTGAATCCAGGGGCTTTCCTACATCTTTTTTTTTTTTTTTTTTTTTGGGTAGTAGTTGTTGTG
>PVLC010013348.1:0-16485 GCA_004027655.1 Graphiurus murinus | reverse complement strand
GAGGCTGACCGCAAACCCAGATCCTCCAGTCTCAGCCTCCCAAGTACAGGGATTACATTACAAGCATACACCACCACATCCAGCTGGCTTTCTCACCCCCAGCCCTTTTTAAAAATTTTTTTTTATTCTGAAACAGGCTCTAGCTAGGTTACTGAGAGCCTCACAACGTTATGGAGGCTGATCCTGAAATTCGATCTTCATCTCAGCCTCCTAAGTACTGGGATTACCAATGTGCACAATCACAACTGGCTCTTGAATAAATAAAATTTAAAAGTAAAGAGATCATATAACTCTGCCTTCCTGTCCCCCTAATCCCATTTCCAGCCCTTGAATCACTTAACAAAGAAGTTCCCAAAGGACAAAATTTGAAAACTATAAAATCTACTACTCCTGCGCATGCCTGTAATCCCAGTACTTGGGAGGATGAGACAATAGGATCGCAGGTTTGCAGCCAGCCTCAACTACTTAGTGAGACTGTGCTTCAAAAATAAAGAATAAAGCCGGGCGTGGTGATGCACGCTTGTAATCCCAGCATTTGGGAGGCTGAGACCGGAGGATCCGGGTTCGAGGCCAGCCTCAGCTACCTAGTGAGGCCCTCCACAACTTAGTGAGACCCAGTTTCAAAATAAAGACTAAAAAAATAGGGCTAGGGGTATAGCTCAGAGGTAGAATGCCCCTGGGTTCAATACCCAGTACCACAAAAAAAAAAAAAAAAAAAAAAAAAAAAAAAAAAAAAAAAAAAAAAAAAAAAAAAAAAAAAAAAAAAAAAAAAAAAAAAAAAAAAAAAAAAGAATAAGGCGGGCATGGTGGCACATGCCTATAATCCCTGTACTTGGGAGGCTGAGACAGGAGAATCACAGGTTCAAGGACAGCCTTAGCAAGCAGTGAGACTCTCCTCAACCTAGCAGACCCTGTTCCCAAAATAAGAAATAAAATCAGGCTGGTAGTGTAGCCTGAAGGCAGAATGCCTCTGGGTTCAATCCCTAATACCACAAAAAGAAAAAAAAAAAAAAAGGAAAGAAAGAATAAAAAATAAAGCTGGGAGTTTAGCTTGGAGGTAGAATGCTAATCCCCAGTACTGCAAAAAATAAATAAAATAAATAAGAATCAAGCTCTGGTAAAAGAGGAAGGCACACGCACTCTGATTATCACCCACAGCCCTAAGGCTGTGTTCCATAGACCACACTAAAAACCAGACGTAGTGAAAAAAAAAATTTTTTTTTGTGGCACTGGGGATGGAACCCAGGGGCATTCTACCTCCAAGCTACACTCCTAACCCTATTTTATTCTTTATTTTGAAACAGGGTCTTACAAAGTTGCGGAGGGCCTCAGAAGTTGCTGAGGCTGGCTGCTAACCTGCAATCCTCCTGTCTCAGCCTCCCAAGTACTGGGATTATAAGCGTACGCCACCACACCTAGCTGGAAAAATTATTAAAAAAAAAAAAAGAGCCAGGCGTGGTGGTGCACGCTTGTAATCCCAGGATTCGAGAGGCTGAGACCAGAGGATCCGGTTTTGCGGCCAGCCTCAGCTACCTAGTGAGGCACTCTGCAACTTAGTGAGACCCGGTTTCAAAATAAAGAAAAAAAATAGGGCTGGGGGTATAGCTTGGAGGTAGAATGCCCCTGAGTTCAATCCCTAGCACCGCAAAAAAAAAAGAAGAAGAAACACTAGCCGGGCATGGTGGCACATGCTTGTAATCCTAGTACTTGGGAGGCTGATAGTGAGGCCCTCTGCAACTTAGTGAGACCCTGTTTCAAAATAAGGACTGAGGGTGTAGCTCAGAGGCAGAATGACCCTGAGTTCAATCCTCAATACTGCAGGAAAAAAAAAAAAAAAAAGGAATACTAAGCCACGTGTGGCACATGATGGTAAGTAAGACTCTCCTCAACGTAGCAAGACCCTATTCCCAAATAAATAAAATGAGACTTGGGGCATAGCTTGGAGGTAGAATACCCCTGGGTTAAATCCCCAGTGTGTGTCTATGTCAACACACATATACACCCCCCACACACACACCACACACCACTGGCTCAGAGCATAATGCTTACAAGTAGTAAAAAGTATAAGGTAAAAATATTTTAAAAGCTGGGCATGGTGGTGCACACTTGTAATCCCAGTACTTGGGAGGCTGAGATCGGGGGATCCATGTTCGAGGCCATCCTCAGCTACTTAGTGAGACCCTGTTTCAAAATAAAGAATAAAAAAATAAGACTGGGGGTGTAACTTGGAGGTACAATGCCCGAGTTCAATCCCCAGTACTGCAAAAAAGAAAAAAAATTTTTTTTTAAATCAAATTACAAGCCGGGCGTGGTGGCGTACACTTGTAATCCCAGCATTTGGGAAGCTGAGACCGGAGGATCCGGGTTCGAGGCCAGCCTCAGCTACCTAGTAAGGCACTCTGCAACTTAGTGAGACCTGGTTTCAAAATAAAGAATAAAAAAAATAGGGCTGGGGGTATAGCTTGGAGGTAGAATGCCCCTGAGTTCAATCCCCAGTACCGCAAAAAAAAAAAAAAAAAAAAAAAAAAAAAAAAAATCAAATTACACGTTTCTACACAATCATTAACTACATCTTTAATAACTAATACCTTTGCTTCCTCTGCCATTTTTTTCTCTTCATCCACTTCCTCAATTTTTGCTGAATCTTCACTTTGAAGTTTTCTTCTCTTTTGCTTGGGAGCCATGAAGCCCTGGAGAAATTTCTTTATGACACTGGCCTGGAGGGCAATGACACACTCTCCAAAATCCTTCAATTTCTCTAATGAAATAACCTAAAGGAAACAATTTAAAAACTAGATTGAGAGAAGGCAAAGAGAAAGATGAAAGAAGCTATCTTTAGGTTCAAATCATCTTTAAGCCATCTTTTTTCTTTTTTTCCCCCTGGGGGATTAAACCCATGGGCATTACACCTCCAAGCAACACCCCCAGACCTATTTTATTTTTATTTGGAAATGGAGTCTCTCTAAATTGCTGAAAGCCTCGCTAAGTTGGTGAGGCTGGCTTCAAATCTGAAATCCTCCTGTCTCAATCTGGTACTACAGGCATGTAACACAAGTGAAAGATATATTAAATGAAGTTAATATGGTTATGGTTTAACAGTCAGTTTTCATTCACTAAATAGGAAAGATCTTTTCCAACAAAGTTCTGAGCAAACTACTAGATATTTTCTGGATACCAGCAAAGGTTGACAAGGGAAAATTTTTTGTACATAAAGAATTTTTGGTTCTACACATTTTCCAAGGCAAACCCAAACATATGATTTCTAGGGTCATCTTGGGAAGTCAAATACAATATCAGGGAACAATTCCAGAGTTCCATGAAACAGCTTTAAAAGGGCATTTTCTTACCCGAGCTTCAAATTCTGATGTTTCTTCCACATATCCAAGTCCTCCTTTCTGTAACCTTGTTGCAACTTCAATGAGATCACTCCTGAGAAAGTTTAAGAGTTCCTGGTTGCCATCACAGGATTTTAGACCCAAATTTGGTTTCCGAGCCAAATGTATAGAGTGAATAATGTCATGGTACCTATAAGAGTTGAGGTAGGAGAAAGGAGGTGAATAAAGTAACTTTGAAAGAGATCCTATACCTCTTAGCAGCTACCACTTCCAATTCTCCCTCTTCTTTACTCTCTGACAACCTATAATCTACTTTCTGGTACTATATAGTTGCCTATTCTGGATATTTCATATAAACAAATTCATAAAATATGTATTTTATGTTTGGTTTCTTTCATTTAGCGTAATATTTTCCAGATTCACCCATGCTATAGCAATACTTCATTCCTTTTTTGTGACTAAACAAAAATCACGTATCTATTTATTTTTTCTGACACTGAGAATTAAGCCCAGGGGCACTCTACCTCTGAGCTACACCCCCAGCCCTATTTTATTTTTTGTTTTGAAACAGGGTCTCACTAGGTTGCTGAGGTTATCCTCGAACCTATGATTTTCCTGTCCACCATATCCACCTTTCCATCATTTAGATATACAACATTTTGCTCATCTAGCTATCAGCTAGTGGGCATTTACATTATTTCCACTTTGGGGTTATTGTGATTCTTGACAGAACACATTTAAATAACAACTCATTTGGTACCACATTTGCAAGAGTGCCTAACTACAATGAGGGCATGAATGTGGGGGCATGAATTATTCAATAAGAAATCCCACTACCCTGTATCATACATCATTAAAAGGTTACTTTTCCAAATAAGCATATTATGCAAAGAAAATGCCAATTAAAAATGAAAATCAAAGGGTTACAGGCACTTTAAAATTTTAATAGCTTATAAGAAAAAAATAATACGCCAAGTTGAGTGTGGTGGCACATGCTTGTGATCTCAGTACTTGGGAGGCTGAAATCGGAGAATACGGGTTTGCAGTCAGCCTCAGCTATCTAGTGAGGCCCTCTGCAACTTAGACCCTGTTTCAAAATAAAGAATAAAAAATAGGACTGGGGGTGTAGTTCAGAGGCAGAATGCCCCTGGGTTGAATCCCCAGTACTGCAAAAAAAAAACCCCCCAAAACAAAAAAAGCAACCGATACTCCACAGATACTGCTGAAGAAGAAATGTGAGAAACAAAATGAAAATCTTTACCTCTTCTCTAGTCGCTCTTTAAGTTGACTTTCTCTTATTCCCTGAGGATGAAGGCAGTTTAGCAACTCATCCAGTTCCTTCTGACTATCACATAAAAACCTGAAGAGACAAAACAGATCTTACAGCTCTGAGGGGATCTAGGATTGATAAGTAGAATTCCAAACTTGCTCACAGTCTAATGTTTACAATTGGAATAAATAATTTAGTTTCTCTGACGCCTAGTGTTAGCTTTATCAAAAAATACTGGAGCCAGCCGGGCGTGGTGGCGCACGCTTGTAATCCCAGCATTCGGGAGGCTGAGACCGGAGGATCCGGGTTCGAGGCCAGCCTTAGCTACCTAGTGAGGCACTCCGCAACTTAGTGAGGCTCGGTTTCAAAATAAAGAATAAAAAAAAATAGGGCTGGGGGTGTAGCTCGGAGGTAGAATGCCCCTGAGTTCAATCCCCAGTACTGCAAAAAAAAAAAAAAAAAAAAAAACTGGAGCCAATGTTTCCTACAAAATAATGAAACAAATTTCATTTAGTTAAAAGGAACATCTGTCTGTAAGCCTTCAAAAAGTAACTTGTGCTGAGTGTGGTGGCACATGCTTGTAATCCCAGTACTTAGGAGGCTGAGACAGGAAGATTGCAGGTTTGTGGCTAGCCTCAGCAACTTAGTGAGACTGTTTCAAAATAAAATAAAGTAGGGCTGGGGGTGTAGCTCAGAGGTAGAATGCCCCCTGAGTTTATTCCCAGTACCACACACATAAAAAATAAACAACAAAAAAACCAACCAGTTGCTCATGATGACTAATGGTATGTATACAATATCTATTCTTCAATTAACAAAGTTTAATGAAAGTATAAATGAAAGCCGGGCGTGGTGGCGCACGCTTGTAATCCCAGCATTCGGGAGGCTGAGACCAGAGGATCCGGGTTCGAGGCCAGCCTCAGCTACCTAGTGAAGCCCTCTGCAACTCAGTGAGACTCAGTTTCAAAATAAAGAATAATAAATAGGGCTGGGGGTATAGCTCGGAGGTAGAACGCCCCTGAGTTCAATCCCCAGTACCCCCCCCCAAAAAAGTATAAATGATTACTAAATTAATAAATTTTAATAAATTGACAAAATTTAATTCAGAAAAATCCTAAATAATTCTATTTCCAGATCCAAGAACATCTCTACAATCTCAGTACTTGGGAGGTTGAGATAGGAGGATCATGGGTTTGAAGCCAGCCTCAGCAACTTAGCAAGGCTCTCAGCAACCTAGTGAAACCCTGTTTCCAAATAAGAAATAAAATCAGGCTAGGGATATAGCTTGGAGGCAGAATGTCTCTGGGTTCCATCTCCAGTGTCAAAACAAACAAACAAATTAAAAAACAAAAAACCCCCGGCATCTCTACCATGATATAAGATCTACTGTATGGAAGCCGGGCGTGGTGGCGCACACTTGTAATCCCAGTACTTGGGAGGCTGAGACTGGAGGATCCGGGTTTGCAGCCAGCCTCAGCTACTTAGTGAGACCCTGTTTCTAAATAAAGAATAAAAATAGGACTAGGGTGTAGCTCAAAGGTAGAATGCCCCTGGATTCAATTCCCAGTCCTGGGAAAAAAAAAAAGATTTACTATATTGTGCTGTTGTAGTGGCACACGCCTGTAATCCCAGTACTTGGGAGGCTGAGAGAGGAGGACCGCAAGTTTGAGGACAGCCTCAGCAAGTAATGAGACTCATCAACCAACCTAGCAAGACCCTATTTCAAAAATAAAAATAAAATAGGGCTGGGGGTGCAGCTTGGAGGTAGAATGCCCCTGGCTTCAATACCCATAGTACCATATACACACACAAAAAGAACTACTATATGATGTACGAAGTTATATTAAGAAGAGGGGCCAGGCGTGGTGGTGCATGCTTGTAATCCCAGTACTTGGGAGGCTGAGACTGGAGGATCCGGGTTCGAAGCCAGCTTCAGCTACTTAGTGAGGCCCTCTGCAACTCAGTGAGACCCTGTTTCAAAATAAAGAATAAAACAGGGCTGGGGGGTATAGCTCAGAGGTAGTTCAATCCCCAGTACTGCCAAAAAAAAAAAAAAAGGAGAGGGGATCAATTTCCAAACCTTGAGAAAGATTTGCTTATTGAAAAATCAAATGTTTTTAATATACAAGAAATCAAAGTAACAATACCCTTAATAGATGATATCACTATGTTAAATATTTTCCTCCCTAACATTTGAAAGGATAGAAAAAGAGCAACCAGATGAATGCTCACATTACCATAGATTCTGTCCTTGTTTGGGTACGGTGGTCTCCACAGCTATTTCTATTGCTGATCCATGTTGTGTGTTAATGCTTGCATTTTTGCCTAAGTTTGCTTTCTTACCTAGGAAAATGTAAACATTAAGTTGAATATAATGAGTACCCAATTTCAAGTTTCAAACCTCAGTACCCAGTGCCAAACCCAATGACTACAAACACAGATGCTGCCCATTAAATATATAACACGGGCTAGTTGTGGTGGTCCACAATTGTAATCCTAGCACTTGAGAGGTTGATGTAGGAGAATCCCAAGTTCGAGGCTAGCCTCAGCAATGTCAAGATCCCATTTCAAGCTGGGAGTGATGGTACATGCCCATAATCCTAGTACTCGGGAGGCTGAGATAGGAGGATCACAGGTGTGAGGACAGCCTCAGGAACTTAGAGACCCTGATTCAAAATACACCCCTGGGTCCAGTTCTTAGTGCCCCCGCCCCCCAAGACCATGTATCAAAAAAAAAAAAGGGTTGGGGTATAGAGTGGTGGACCACCCCTCTATTCAATCCCCAGTACCCCCCCACAACACACACCTTGCTAGACTTTTCTACAAGGTAATATAATCTATACTTAGTATAATTTAACATGAAAACATCTTATATTTGAATTTGTTAGCTATGTAAACAAATTCCTAGGTTTTTTTTTTTTTTAATGGTACTGAGGATTGAACCCAGGGGCATTCTACCTCTGAGCCACACCCTCCAGCCCTATTTTTATTCTTTATTGTGAAATAGGGTCTCACTAAGTTGCAGAGGGCCTCACTAAGTAGCTGAGGCTGGCCTCGAACCTGAGATCCTCCTGTCTCAAGCTCCCAAGTATTAGAATTGCAAGCGTGTGCCACCATGCCCAGCATTACTAGTTTTCTAATTTGCAACTCTGTGAGTTTGAAGTTTGGGTGAGGAGTTTCTCTAAAATCAAAACTACTGGCCGGGCATGGTGGCGCACGCTTGTAATCCCAGCATTCGGGAGGCTGAGACCGGAGGATCCAGGTTCGCGGCCAGCCTCAGCTACCTAGTGAGGCACTCCGAAACTTAGTGAGACTCGGTTTCAAAATAAAGAATAAAAAATAGGGCTGGGGGTGTAGCTCGGAGGTAGAATGCCCCTGAGTTCAACCCCCAGTACCGCAAAAATAAATAAATAAAATAAAATCAAAACTACTTTCTTTTTTTTTTTTTTTTTGCGGTACTGGGGATTGAACTCAGGGGCATTCTACCTCCGAGCTACACCCCCAGCCCTATTTTTTATTCTTTATTTTGAAACCGAGTCTCACTAAGTTGCGGAGTGCCTCACTAGGTAGCTGAGACTGGCCGTGAACCCGGATCCTCTGGTCTCAGCCTCCCGAATGCTGGGATTACAAGCGTGCGCCACCACGCCCGGCTCAAAACTACTTTCTAAAAAATATTTTTCAGAAAAAAAGATTTCTCAGGGAAACCTAAAACTTTAATATGTGAGAAGCAGTTTTCTTACTAACCTGATGGTTCTCAATAGGAAGCAACGCTGCCTCTCAGGGGACATTTGGCAATGCCTGGAGACATTTTTGGTTTTCACTACTAACATCCAGCAGGTAAAGACCAGGAATGCTGCTGTTAAATAGTCTATAAAAATATATAGGACAAGCCAGGCGTGGTGGCGCACGCTTGTAATCCCAGGGAGGCTGAGATAGGAGGATCACAGGTTGGCTGCCAGCTTCAGCAACTCAGTGAGGCCATCTGTAACTCAGTGAGACCCTGTTACAAAATAAAAGAATAAAATAGGGCTGGAGGTGTGGCTCAGAGGTAGAATGCCCTTGGGTTCCTCCTCTAGTACCACAAAAAAGAATTAAATGTATATACAGGACAATTCCCACTACAAAGAATTATCTGACTCAAACATTAATAACTGAGACTGAGAAGACAATCTAATACAAGCATCTCTTTTTTAATATTGATTTCTTGAAAAATTTTCAACATACATACTTCAAGAAAGAATATGAAATGTAGTATGTATTCAGAAAAGTATACTTGGATTTATTTTACCAACTGAACACACCCATATAACAAGTACCCAGAACAAGGACATTATCAGTGACCCTTTTCACTTTATGTTTTTTGTTGTTTTTTTTTTCCCGATACTAGGGATTGAACTCAGAGGCATTCTACCTCTGAGCTATACCCCCAGCCCTATTTTTTATTCTTTATTTTGAAACAGGGTCTCACAAGGTTGCAGAGTGCCTCACTAGGTAGCTGAGGCTGGCTGTGAACACAGATCTTCCGGTCTCAGCCTCCCAAATGCTGGGATTACAATCGTGTGCCACCACACCCGGCTTCACTTTATGTTTTTTAATTTTAATTTTTTTTTTTTTTTTTTTTTTGGTGGTACTGGGGATTAAACCCAGGGGCATTCTATCTCCAAGCTACACCCCCAGTCCTATTTTGTATTCTTTATTTTGAAACAGGGTCTCACTTAAGTTGCGGAGAGCCTCACTAAGTAGCTGAGGTTGGCTGTGAACTCCGATCTTCCAGTCTCAGTCTCCCAAGTACTGAGATTACAAGTGTGCACCACCACACCTGGCTAATTTTAATTTTTAAAGAGACAGAATTTCACTATGTTGCCCAAGCTGGCCTCAAACAATCCTCCTGCCTCAGCCTCTCAAGGAGGACTACAGGCCCGCGTCACTGCTGCCAACATTCAGTCACTTATCTTTAGTTAGATATTTGGTATGTTTCTCATTACCAGAATTTTAGTTAAATGACATTGGTGCTATGCATGGTAATGCACGCCTGTAATTCCAGGACTTGACAGGCTGAAATAGGAGGATCACAAGTTCAAAGACAGTCCAAAAAAAAGAGGGCTGGAAGTGTAACTCAGAGGTAGAATACTCCTGAGTTCAGTCCCAGCAACACACAACACACACACACACACACACACACACACACACACACACAAAGACATTTTGTATGTCTTGTTTGCTACTATACTCCCAGCACATGAAAAAGTGCTTTTAAGCCAGGTGTGGTGGTGCACACTTGTAATCCCAGTACTTGGGAGGTTGAAACAGGGGGATTGCAGGTTCAAGACCAGCCTCAGCAATTTAGTGAGGCCTTCCGCAATTCAGTGAGATTCTGTTTCAAAATAAAATACTAAAATAGGTCTGGCAGTATAGCTCAGTGGTAGAATACCCGCGGTTCCATCCCCAGTACCACAAAAATAAACAAACTAATTAATTACAATAAAATGGATCAACTTAAAAGATTTTCCAAGGTTACAATGGTCCAAAAGCAATATACATCCAATAGAAATAGTATTTTGAATTCTGATCTTTTCCCAGGCTAGGAATATGCAGTAGTATGTTCTTTTGCAGTGTGGGAGCTCACTCCAATCAGCTACATAATCACCAGGGGGAACACTGATACTCTCTAGTGCACTGTGTTGCTAAGCTATGATGTCAGGTAGGTTAGTGTATGCAAAGGCATTTTCAATATACAATACTTCAAACTTATGCTGATTATCAGGATATAACCCTATCAGAAGTCAGGAGTATCTGTAGCAGATGTACTTACTTCGAGGACAGTAATCCTCATCAGGAGAGGCTGCACGGTCTTTTCGGTGATGGGTGAATCGGTAGTCAATGCTATCATGTACCCAACCTTTCTCAATGAACAGTCCAGGAACTTCATCTGAGAAGAGCCAGTATCTACAAATCACATCATGTATTAATAAGATAACGAAAACCTCAAGATTGGATGACTTTACTATTGAAGAAGCTAACTACAAGAATGATTAAGCATTCATAATAGCTGATAAGATTATTGCTCTGAGTTCCAGACAGATAAAATTGATAAGATGGAGCAACGGATACCTAATTTCTGTACCAACTTTTTAAAAAATACCTTTATTGATGCACTGTAGTCTCACATCATATTGTAGTCATACAGATAGTGGCACATATGACACAGGACTTTGTGGGCTTTGCATGGGTTTCCTCCCCCACAAAAATTTCTCCCTTTTTGGGGGGGGGGGAGGAGGGGGGTTACAGGGATTGAGCCCAGAGGCATTCTACCTCTAAGCTACAACCCCGGTTCTTTTGGCCTTGAAACAGGGTCTTGCTAAGAAGCTGAGGCTGGCCATGAACCTGCAATCCTCCTGTCTCTCCCTCCCCAGTATTGGGATTAACGGCATGGGCCACCAAGCCTGGCTCATGCTTCTGTAACTTCTATTACTTCTGTATCTTTAGGTCCCACATAATGCATGCATTTTAAATATACTAACCATGTGTGTGTGGTGTACTGGGGGTTGAACCCAGGATCATTCCACCTGTGAGCTACACCCCCAGACCTATTTTTTTATTTTGAAACAAGGTCTCACTAAGTGTGGAAGGCCTAAGTTGCTGAGGCTTGCTGCAAACCTGGGATCCTCCTGTATCAGCCTTCCAAGTACTGGGTTACACGTGTGTGTCACCATGCCCAGCTATATTTACCATTTTTGAGGAAGTCTCTTTGGATTACATTTCATCTATAACCTTAAGTTTCCTTTTTTTTTTTTTTTGCAGTACTGGGGATTGAACCCAGGGGCATTCTACCTCCGAGCTACACCCTCAGCCCAATTTTTTATTCTTTATTTTCAAACAGGGTCTCATTAAGTAGTGGAGGGCCTCACTAAGTAGCTAAGGATGGCCGTGAACCTGCGATCCTCATGTCTCAGCCTCCCAAGTACTGGGATTACAAGCATGTGCCACCACACCTGGCTTTAAGTAAACTTTCATATTCACATCTTTGGTACCTTCAGGACCAGAAGAATCATCTGTGGGTTTTTTTGTTGTTTTGTTTTTTGTTTTTTTTGCACTGCTAGGGATTGAACCCAGGGCCTCATGCATGCTAGGCAAGGACTCTATTACTGAGCTACATTCCAGTCCAAGAATGCACCTTACTTTATTAACCTAGCATTTGGCACAGTTAATTTAAAAATGTAAAATAAACAATTGTTTTCAATCAGAACTTGAAAAACGAACAGGAAAGTTTCTTCAGTGGTTTAGATCGTTTTCTACTACATAGGACCATAAGAAAACAAAAACTCAACTTAGTACTTACCTATTATGGTTTCGATCTGTACCAATAGGAGTCCTACGCATGACTAACTTTGCCTTGGCAATTCCTTCCTGGAAAGCCTTCTCAGCAGCTGCTTTGTGCTTCCGTATTCGTTCTTCTTCAGCTTCACGTTCTAATTTCACTGGTAAAGGTAAAAAAGTGCACATAAAGTAGATGTTCACTGAACTGCAGGAAACTAAGTTTCTTCTCCAAATTCTAATGTTATAAGAAATGATGTAAAAGGCAGCAATTTCTATTTGGACTTCCTATATTCCTTAAGTTTTCATGAAGTCTTCCCCACCACAGCCACATGATCCTCAAAAAAATCATGACAAATAAAACCAGTAACTTTTTTTTTTTTCCTGCAGTACTGGAGATTGAACTCAGAGGCATTCTACCTCTGAGCTATACCCCCAGCCCTATTTTTTATTCTTTATTTTGAAACAGAGTCTAAGTTTCGGAGTGCCTCACTAGGTAGCTGAGGCTGGCCGTGAACCCAGATCCTCCGGTCTCATCCTCCCAAATGCTGGGATTACAAGCGTGTGCCACCACGCCCAGCTTCTGTTACTATCTTCTAAAGGGCCTCCTTTTTCTCTCAGCATGAAATTTTACCTCTCATTTCTCTTTCCTGGATTTCCCGCTCCTTCTTAGCTTGCATGGCAAGCAGCCTTCTGCTCTTCACAGCACTGATCATGTCTTCAGCTTCCATGTCTACCTGGGGCTCAAACTTCACAATTTCTTTTTTTCTATCAGTTTTGCCTAACCCATTCTCCTCTTTTCCATTTTCTTTATTTCGGGCTTCCATTTCTTTCCGTTTCTGTTTCTCTGCTCTCTTCTTATCGTTTTCCTCCTTCAACACAGCAAGTCGCTCCTTCCACAACTCTGCAGACATTTGCTGTCTGGTCTCCATGTGATCTTGTACCGAATATGTCATGAGGATCCGGTGGCACAGTGCTGTCAAAATCCGTAGCTTCTCCTCTGATGTTAGTTCAAAAAACTCAGAGGTCTCCAGCTTCTCTAAGAACTCATCTTGTACCTCATTGTCCTCAAATGGCGCTGAATCTTTATTGTCATCTGTGTCTGAGCCCTCACTTTCCTCCTGGGCATCAGATCTGCGCAAGCAGAGCCGTACCAGCTCTGAAACAGAATGCAGAGTGAGTGGGATTTCTGACAGCTTCATTCCCAATTCACCATAGTCTTCTGCTATTTCATCCTGTAGTAAGGTCTGTAACAAGATGACCAACACTCTATTCAGGTATAAGAAGCCACCCTTATCTGCACTCAAGGCTTCCATAAGGGACACGGCAGTAATAGGGTACTGAGCGTCTGGTAAGAGCAATCCAGAATAACAGCTCAAGAACTCCACCACCAGAGCCACGTCCCCAAAGAGAGTGTTGGGCAGTCCTTCAGGGGTATCCACCAATCTAAACGCTGGGAGACTTTTGCCAGTCAACTCTTGGTCCTCATACCGCTTCTGTTTCTCTAATCTCTCGAGCATTTCTTTCTCTCTCCGTTCTTTGGCTTTTTCCTTCAATTTTTCTTTCAGCTCCTGTCGTTTCTTTTTCAAATACTCTTTCCGTTGCTCTTCAGACATAGACGCCCACTTCTTTTTATGCTCTAGAAGCTCATAGCGCTTTTGAACGATAGTTCGCAATTCTTCTGGGAGGCGAGCTCTATCTTCATTGGAGAGAAGACGAGCAGTTTTGGAGATAACACAGGACAGGGCACTCTTCTTATCCTCCCTGTCTTTGTTTTCTTTATAATAAGCAATTAGGTGTAGGGCAGCAGGAGGCAGGTGTTTATGGGGTTTACTTGAGGATCTAGGTGTGCCCCCAGAATTCCGTGGAGCTCGTGTCATCTTCTGAGTGCCTTTGGCCATATCCAATAAAGTCATCTGCTTCATTTTGGTTTTAGGAGTCTTTAAACCCTTTTTGGGAGACTTGGAATTCCCTGTGGATTTCTGTCCATTCAGGATGCCTTTGCCTCTGCCCTTTGATTTCAGTGGTTTGTCACTGTGCTTCCCTGGTTTCTTGGCAGATGGGCCTTTCTTAGGAATGTGAAAGTTAGCATGTAGCTTGTTAGGTGACATCATCTTCATCACTTCTTCCAGATGTTCTTCTGGAGATCTGGAATTCTTTGAGTTCTTCACTTTGAGTGGTGATCCATTCAGTGATTTCTTCAAGTGTACATGACACCATAATTTAGGATTTAGTGGTGAACTCAGAGAAGAATTGTCTGTCTTGGATTTCTTGGAGGGCTTTCGGTCTGGGGATCCAGTATTCTTCCTCTTAGTAGAAGGGTTGAGAGTCATGTACTAGAATTTAAGAATAGGAGCAAAATTAATTTTAAAAACTAAAGTAAGTAACATTTAGGTTAGGTATGATGACACACGGTTGTAATCCCAGTATGTGGGAGGCTGAGACAGGTATGAGGTCAGCCTCAGCAACTTAGCAAGACTCAGTTTCAAAATAAAAAAAATTTAGCCGGGTGTGGTGGCGCACGCTTGTAATCCCAGCATTTGGGAGGCTGAGACCGGAGGATCTGGGTTCGCGGCCAGCCTCAGCTACCTAGTGAGGCACTCTGCAACTTAGTGAGACTCGGTTTCAAAATAAAGAATAAAAAAAAATAGGGCTGGGGTAAGTATAGCTCGGAGGTAGAATGCCCCTGAGTTCAATCCCCAGTACCGCAAAAAAAAAAAAAAAAAAAAAAAAAAAAAGAAAATTAAAATTTGAAAAAGGGCTGGCGGGGGGTATCTCAGAGGTAGAATGCCCCTGGGTTCAATCTCTAGTGTCAAATTATTTAATTAATTAATTTTTAAAAAGGGCTGGGACTATAGCTCAGTGGAGAAGGCCCCTGGGTTCAATTCCTAGTGCTACAAAAAATATGTTTAAGGACCTCTGGAGGATAGGGGGACAGGAGTATCAGTAAGTATAACATAAACACTGCTCACAGATAAGGAAACCTCCTGATTTTGGCCTCTTGGTTTCTCAAGCTCCTCTTTGTCTTCTCCCCATTACTCAAGAACTCATTTCCATAAATATCTTAACCATGAGCTGTCTAAATTCTCATTAATTTTATATAATTCTCTTTGAACACTTATATCTTTCAAATTCACTCCCTTTAGTATACTGTAATACTTCGATTTCACAAGACCTTAAATCTATTAATTTTATCACATTTTCACTTTTTTTTTGAGAGGGTACTGGGGATTGAACCCAGGAATGTTCTACCTCCAAGATATACCCCATCCTTATTTTATTTTTTTTTGCGGTACTGGGGATTGAACTCAAGGGGCATTCTACCTCCAAGCTACACCCCCAGCCCTATTTTTTATTCTTATTTTGAAACAGGGTCTCACTAAGTTGCCAAGTGCCTCACTAGGTAGCTGAGGCTGGCTGAGAACCTGGGTCCTCTGGTCTCAGCCTCCCAAATGCTGAAATTACAAGCATGCGCCACCACGCCCGGCTCTTATTTTATTTTTTAAATTTTGAAACAAGGTCTTGCTAAGATGCCAAGACTGGTCTCGAACCTCCGATCCTCCTGTATTGGCCTCCCCAAGTACTGGGATTATAGATGCGCACCACCACATCCAGCTAACCCTCATTTTCCTGATACTTTTTTATTTTAATAGACAGGGTTTTGCACAGTAGTTGTAGTGATGCTAACCCTAGTATTTGGAAAGCTAAGATAGGAGGATCACAGGTTCACAGCCAGCCTTACCAACTTAGCAAGGCCCTGAAGAACTTAGTGAGACCCTGTTTCAAAACAAAACAAAACAAAAAATAGGCCTGTGGGGTGTAGCTCAGAAGTAGAAAACCGTTGGATTCAATCCCTCCTACAAACACATGCACACACGCATGCACATACATGCACAAAAGAGAGGCAGGATTTTTTTTTTTTTTTTTTTTTTTTGCGGTACTAGGGATTGAACTCAGGGGCATTCTACCTCCGAGCTACACCCCCCAGCCCTATTTTTTACTCTTTATTTGGAAACCGAGTCTCACGAAGTTGCGGAGTGCCTCACTAGGTAGCTGAGGCTGGCCGCAAACCCAGATCCTCCGGTCTCAGCCTCCCGAATGCTGGGATTACAAGCGTGCGCCACCACGCCCGGCTCAGCAGGATTTTGCTATGTTGTCCAGGATGGCCTCCAACTTCCGAACTTAAGTCTTTCCAGTAGCTGGGACTATAGGTATACCACCTTGCCTAGATTGTGTCCTTCTTTATGCAGATCAAATCATAGTTAATGCAATCAATATACTTTTCTCATAATTAGTCTTACATAAATCTACAATGCCCTTGTCTTTGTTCTTCTATTATATTTACTTAGAAATATAGACTAGCTCACATTCTTTTTTTTTTTTTTTTTTTTTTGCGGGTCTGGGGATTGAACTCAGGGGCATTCTACCTCCGAGCTATACCCCCAGCCCTATTTTTTATTCTTTATTTTGAAACCGGGTCTCACTAAGTTGCGGAGTGTCTCACTAGGTAGCTGAGGCTGGCCGCGAACACGGATCCTCCGGTCTCAGCCTCCCAAATGCTGGGAT
>PVLC010013347.1:0-41937 GCA_004027655.1 Graphiurus murinus | reverse complement strand
CTTCCCCAGGAACATTCTACCTCTGAGCTACACCCCCAGCCCTTTTTAAATTTTGAAACAGGATCTCACTAAATTGCTGAGGGTCTTGCTAAGTTGCTAGGCTGGCCTCGAGCCTTCGATCCTCCTCTTTCAGTCTCCCAAGTACCGAGGTTACAAGTATGTGCTTCCTTTAAATGAACCTTCTCATAGGGTCTCAGCCCTGGAGGGGCCTTGAGCAAGCCTCATTCACACCAGCCCACACAATTTACATGTATTTATGAAATGTGTGGACTATGAATGATAGAGATTTGTTGCTAACACACACACACACACACACACACACACACACACACACACACATACACACTGTAGTTCTGATACTGTGTTGGTCCTGAAATCTTTGTGGGGATAAAGACTCTCCTTGACCACGACCGAGCCAGCTTCTTCTGAGTCCTCTTCTTACATCCCTTTTAGCGAGAGCCCTCTTGGCAGGCTAAAGCAACCCTCCCAGCCTTGACATGTGGTCAGGTCTCTCATCCTCCAGTCTCTCATGTGATGTCTGATCACCCCAGCCTGCCTTCAGCAAGAATCTTGTCGGGTCATTTAATCAGAATCACCCCTTTCCTGTCTGTTCTTAGTCATTTCCCACCCATCTGTCCCCCAACCCCAACCTGCTCTGTGGCTGACATCTTCCTTGTCCTCGGCTGTTCTGAGCAGCGGTCTCTTCCCCCGTTGCCGGGGTTTCTAGATGAAATCTGTTCTCAGCACTTTAGTTACCCTCGGCTCTGCTTCTCTTTACCAGCTGTTAGTCAGTCTCCCCTGAGCAACTGCCAAGCCTTTCTGCTCAAGAGCATGTGATGCGCCTGTGTTTCAACAATGATTCTCCAGCACCAGCGGGGTGTCCTACAATTCTAGGACGAATCTGACACCAACCCCCTGCAGCCAGCGCAGACACCATGGTCAAAGAGCAAGACTCCCAGCAAGACTTACCCCACCTCGGCCCCAGCCCTGAGGGAGGTCCCAACTCCTGCCCAGAAAACCAGATTCAGGGGGATCCCTTAGCCCCCCTCAGGTTCACGAATTTGCTAAAACAAGTTAGAGAACACAGGATACAGTATTTTTGATGATCATTTGATTACAGAAAATACAGATCAGTCAGGCGCAGTGGTGCATGCCTGTAATCCCAGTACTTGGGAGGACGGGACAGGAAGATCACAGGTTCAAGGCCAGCCTTAGCAACTCAGCAAGACTGTTTCCAAACAAACAAACAAACAAACAAGGCTAGAGGTAGACTGCCCCTGGTTCAAGTTCCAGTGCAAAACAAACAAATGAACAACAAACCCAAAACAACCCTGAACCAAAACCAAAACAGAAACAAGGATATGGATCAACAGCCAGATGAAGAGGCTGTAGGGCCAGGTTCAGGGGTCCTGAGCTCAGGAGTTTCACATAGTTGGGGTGCACTACCCTCACTGGCCAGTTCACCAGGCAGGAAATTCCCCACCTGGGGTTCAGTTTTTTCTAGGTTTCACTACAGGGCATGAGTGGTTAAGTGACTGACCAGGTGCTTACCCCCTATCTTCCCCCTGGAGATGGGCTTGGCGGTGGGCTTGGTCTTTTTGGCCACTGGCCCCACCCCCAAAGCTACCAAGAATCATCATTGCACAACAAACACAAAAGACCCCGTCATCAGGAAAGTCTAGGGCTCTGGAAGCTCTGTGCTGGGCAGTTGGGACAAAGACCAGAAATCCTTCTATTTACCACGGCTGGAGAAAGAGGGAGAAGTATAAAGAAATGGAATGCACCTATATATTTCTTCCTTTTATTTTGTATTTTTCTTCCTCCCTCTTTTCCTTCCTTCCTTCTTGCATGAGGCTTTTTAAAAATAAAATCAGCTGTCCCAGGCTAAGGGTACGAAGGGTGGCTTGGCATTGATTCGTATGCAGAAGTTTAGGGTCACCAGTTTAATGACAGTGTATGAAAGAGCTTGTGAAAATTTAAAATTGCCTTCATAGAAGACAAATCTCCAGGAAATTGAGACATGACTCACCACTGTGCTCTGTACACAGAAAAGGGAGAGAATAAAAGCCCCACTTCATTGTTGTGGGCTGAGCTGAACTGTGTCCCTCTGAAGCCCATATGCTGGAGTCCTCACCCCCGGGACCTCGGAATGTAACCAGGCTCAGAGAAAGGGGTCTTTAAAGAGGTGATTATGTTAGAGTTAGGTCACCAGGGGGATCCCTAATCATTCTCCACAACTGGTGTCCTTTTAAGAAATGGAGATCAGGATACAGACACACAGAAGGATGCCCTTTCAAGGACACGGGGAGAGGATGCTGTCTACATGCCAAGGAGAGGGAGATGAACCCTGCCCACACCTTGATCCTGGCTCCCGGCCTCCGGGACTGGGAGAAAACATTTCTGTGGTTGAAGCCCAGGGTCTGAGGGCGTGTTATGGCAGCCTGAACAGATGACTACCTTGGCCCATGGAGAACAAGGCTTACTGTAGGACACATTACATGTCGTCACTAGCCTGCCATGGTTCGAGAGCAGCATGATATATGAAAGGCACGAGGTCGGCCATAGGTGGTGCCACCTGCCAGGTGAGGATGAGTCCCAGGCGCCAGGAGCACTGGGCTGGGAGTAGCCTCAGACATCGGACTGGCTGCAGGCAGACCTGGAGCAGAACATTCTAGTTGCCTCCAGAGGTGCAAGGAGAACCAAGAGGGCAGACCCACAGCAAGGCAGAGTTTGGTGAAACTGTAGAAGTACTTTCTCATAAATGGAGGTGGCCCGGCGAGATGGGGTCCTCCCAGGACAGGAATTCAAGCGGCATGGTGACCGTCCAGCCCGCAGGCTGCAGAACTGGTCGTCTGTATCTAAGGGCCTGCGGTTTGACATTTACACGGCCCTCCCCACCCCTTGCTCTAAGCAGACTACAGATGTGGTTCATGTTGGCACACCCCGAGGTAATACAATATGAGGACTTATTACAGTTTTATATGTTTTCTTAGTTTATTCCTTTGTGATTTTAAAGATTCCATACTACACATACTTTTAATTTTCAAATGTTCCTTAGGTCCAACAAACTACGTGCGTTTCATAAACATCAAGGGACTCATCCACGAGAAGCATGTTTAAAGGGTTTCTTTGTTCTCTGATCTCTTCCTCTCTTTTTATAATCCCTATAGAAGAACAAGAGATTGCATTTTATTGTGATTAGAGTTCCAGAATATAGCCAGCAGTTTCTCATAGGGAGTTTTCACCAGAGTCAAATCTCAAAGGATTTGACATACAAAGTGCATATGTGTGAGGATGTGTGTGTTTTGATTTTCTGTCAGCAATTAATTAGCTTGTGACTGTCATCTTTCCCATGTCATTAAATGTGCCCCATCCCACCCCTTCTCGACACCGTGACAGGGGAAGCCAGTTGCCTGCCCTGATTGTCACTTTCGTTCTGACTTTCCTCTTGCTGGCAAGGACGTGCCGATCTGCCCTCGACCTCTGGCAGAGATTTCATATTTTTAGGACACATTTGTGGCTTTAATAGCGAGTAACCCGAGAAGGTTTCATCTTCTGTGGCACCTGGCCTGGCCCGATTTCTTTTTTTCCTAGATAGATTCTGGAACTCACAGATTATTAATCATGTGTGCCCACATTCAAAGCTGTGTCTATAGGTGTGTTTGGCTTCATAGGTCACTTTTCTTGTAATTTTTAGAACTTTCTTGCCAACATACAAATAAAATCTTCCAAGAGCCACTACCTCTGCCCACCTTATCCATAGACTAGCTTTCCTTTTGTGTTTAGGAAGATGCATATGTAGTCATTTATTGATTCAATAATTGTATCTTCATGTAATATGAATGTCAGTCTAACCTATATACCACTTATTCTCCTCTCTTCTCTCTCTTTTGTAGTACCGGGAATTAAACCCAGAGGCATTCTCCTGAGCTATACTCCCAGCTCTATTTTATTTTTTATCTTGCATCAGGGTTTCACTAAGTTGCTGATGGGCTTGCTAAGCTGCTGAGGTTGGCCATGAGCCTGCGATCCTCCTGTCTCAGTCTCCCAAGTACTGGGATTATAGGCATGCTCCACCATGCCCAGCTTTTACTCGTTTTTCTGAAAATTATCTTTGATATGTCCAAGGTGATAGATCTGATCATTATACATTGTATACCTGTACTGAAATGCCACACGGTAGTCCATAAACACGTACAATTTCTATGTGTCAAAGACATTAAAAATTAAAAAAGTTTATTCATCTCATTATTTATTTTTCCAAAGAAACTTTCAGGTGAGCTGGCTAACAACTTAAAAAAGAAAGAACCTCATTGCAGTTTTCTTTGAACAGTCATTAAATGCACACAGGAAACAAATCCAAGGAACAGCCTGGGGGAAAGATGGATTGTGTAATCGATTGTGTTGGGACAACAGGCTAATTGTCTTATAGTGCTGGAACCCGTGCCTTAGAACAGCAACACAGATCTCACCATGGTAAAGATGCAAATGGAGAAATAAAACAGAAAATGGGTGGATTTGCAGTTCTGGGTGAGGCAGAGGAAATAAGACTCTGGTTGTCTCGCTCGCCAGACGCAGCTGTGAGCCCTGAACAGAGCAGATGGACCAGGGACACGAGAACCCTGAGAAGTCAGCAAAACTCAGGAGAGTGCGCAGCATCGCTGAGGCTGAGCCAGCCTGGCCCCTGTCCTTGTTTCTTCCAGCCTGGACTCAGAAGGGGCACTGATGCAGGCAGGGGGGCTTCAGGAGAAAACTCTAGCTCTGGGTGAAGAGTGCAAAGAGACCCTAACGCTTGACAAAGTGGGTGGAATCTTCCCACCTCCCCTCTTTCTTTTCTCTATCTTCCAGGGGTCCAGCCCCCAGGCAATCTCACAATGGTAGAAGCCTGGAGAGACTGCTGGCAGCAGCGAAGGTCCCCAGGTACTTAAAACCCTGGGGAAGGAATCCTGCCTCCCAAATCAGAGGAGCTGGTGCCCCAAGGGGAGGGGCAAATGCCTGTTGCCTCTTCTCTCTTTGGCCCCCCACTCCTTGGCAGAGCAGAACTAAAGCAGGGCAGCTGCAGGATCACCAGGGAATCTGAAATTCCCAGGGATGCATAGAGGGGGTTGTGAACCTTGTGAGCCCCTGGGCTCACCCCCACACAGTGCCCACGTGAGCCCAACTCTAACAACACTGAAGATTTTGAGACCTGTATTATGGGATAAACTATACCCAGGCTCCAACCTGGCCAGTGGGTGGCACACAGGTGGGGCAGATCTGAACAGCACTGCAAAGGGTTTGAAAAGATACCTGGCTCTGAGACCACGGCTCACAGAAGGCAGGTTAGAACTCGTAGTCTGAAGCACATGCTCAGGATGCAATATAAAATAACTCTGCATGCCAAGACCCAGGCAAATATTAACTTGTGTAGGAAAAGACAATCAACAGAAGCTGAAGTTGAGAGGATGGGGGTGATGGCATTATCAGAAAAAGACTTTCAAGCTGTTATCAAAATACAAAGAGATCAATACTCCAAGACCCTAAGATCAAAGACTCCAAGAAGTAACAGCCAACAATCTTGAAACCAATGCAAGAATAGAAAGTTCCAAGATGGGAGCAGTGGCACATATGTATAATCCCAGTTCTTGGGAGGTTGAGATAGGAGGATAACAAATTTGAGGCCAGCCCCTCAACTTAGTGAGACCCTGTCTCAAAATAAAGAAATAAAAATGACTGGGGATGTAGCTCAAAGGTAGAGTGCCCCTGGGCTCAGTTCTCAGTAACACTAACACACACGTGTACATACACACACACACACACACACACACGTAAAATAATAATTAAAAAAAGAAAAGAAAGTCACAGAAGAGTAATACAATATAAGAAAGAGAACTAAATGGGAATTGTAAACCTAAAAAAATACAATAGCCAAAGGAAAAAAAAAGTACCCTGATTAGTAGAGAGGAGATGAGCGAGGAGCCAGTCTCTAAATCCAAGACCGAAAACGACGACTAGCAAAACCGCAGTGACCTAAGATCCCTGAGACACAAACGCAAAAAGTTGTAGCATTTGTGTCTCAGGGATCTCAGAAGGGGGATGAAAGAAAACATAAAATATATTTGAAGGTAGAATGACTGAAGTCACCTCAAATTTGGCAAATGACCTGAACCTACAGATCTAATCTCAGTAAACTGTAAGCAGAATAAACTCACATATATTATAAAACCCCTAAAGACAAAGAAAAAAATGAAAGCACTTGTTGAAAAATGATGGAGAAGCTACAGGGGGGAAAATGACTCAAATAATTGTAGATTCTCATCAATACCATAGAGATCAGAAAGAAGTAAAAAAATGATTTTGAAAGATGAACCCGTCAACTCATAATTCTACACTCAGAGAGAGTATCCTTCAGGAATGAAGGTTAAATACAGACATTCTTAGATGAAGGGAAGCTAAGAAAGCTGCAAGGGAGCAGATACATTCTAATAGAATCACTACAGGAAGCTATTTAGACAGGAAGGAAAAGTTACTGGAGAGAAACAGAGTACCTGGAATGAAGTAAAAGCCATAGGAATGGTCAATTTGCGGATAAACATATAGTCTATTGATCTCTTTAATCCATTAAAATGTATTGACAGTTGAGAGCAAAATTTATAACATTGTTTGGATGTCAATGTATATAGGTATTTTTAAAACCACAATATATAGAGGGAGGACAAAGGGGTTTCTATGTCGATAAAAACTCTATTCTACTTGAAGTAGTAAAATATGTATTCTAAGTGGACTGGGAAAAGTTAAGTATGCATATTATAACCCTGAGAGCAATCACTACAAAAATATATAAAAGATATAAACAAAATCACAATGGATAAATTACAGTAGACTATTAAGAATGTTCTAGTAATCAACATAAGGAGGAAAGGGGACACAGAATAAAGAAATAAGATGGTGGACTTAAATCCAAGCATAGTAATTCTTACATTAAATATAAGTGGCCTAACCATACCTAAGTGACACAGAATATCTGGATGGTTTTAAAAAAAAAGTGACTCAACTCTGCTGTTTGGAAAAAACTTACTTCAGCTACCGTGATATATTTAGGTTAAAAGTGGGAGGGTGGACAACGATAGAGTATGAAAACTAATTAGGAATGATGGAGTGCCTATATTCTTAGCAGACAAAACAGACTTCAGAGCAGAGAATGTAAGGATAAAGAGTGGCAGTACACAAAAATATAAAGGGTCAATTTGCTAACAAAACAACAATCCTAAATGTGCATGCACTTAAAATTATATAAATGACATATGAAGCAAACATAAGAAATAGACAATCCTACAGTTTTAGTTGGAAAGTTCAATATTCCACTCTCAGTAACATAAAACAGACAGAAAATCAGCAGGAATATAGAAGAATTGAATGACGCAATCAACCAACGGCATCTGACAGGCATATAAAACCTTCTACCACAAAACAAAGGATACACAATCTTTTCCAGTGAACATGAAATAGTCACTACAATTGACCATATCCTGGGTTGAAATGAAACTTTAACACATTTAAGAGAATTGAAATCATATAAAAAAAGCTTTCTGTAAATGGAATTAAATAATGGAATTATTTGATAATGGAATTAAAGCAAAAATAAAAAAACTAAGAGATAAGAAATATTATAAACACCTGGAAAGTAAACAACATGTTTCTAAATCATCCACAAATCAAAAAGAAAGGGTCAAGGAAAACAGGAAAATATTTCAAACTGAACAAATATAAAAATATATATTAAAATTTGTAAAGCTGCTGGGCGTGGTGGCGCATGCTTGTAATCCCAGCATTTGGGAGGCTGAGACCAGAGGATCCAGGTTCTCGGCCACCCTCAGCTACCTAGTGAGGCACTCCGCAACTTAGTGAGACTCGGTTTCAAAATAAAGAATAAAAAATAGGGCTGGGGGTATAGCTCGGAGTAGAATGCCCCTGAGTTCAACCCCCAGTACCACAAAAAAAAAAAAAAATTTGTAAAGCTGAGGTTGATGGCACATACTTGTAATCTCAGCACTTGGGAGGCTGAGACAAGAGAATCCCAGGTTCGTGGTCAGCCTCAGCAACTTAGTGAGACCCTGTTTCAAAATAAAAAATAAAATAGGGCTGGGGGTGTAGCTCAGAAGTAGAACACCCCTGGATTCAATCCCTAGCATCATGAAATAAAATAAAATAAATAAAATTTGTAGGATGCAGTTAAACCAGTGCTTGGGAGTAAATTTATCCTAAATGCTTACATTAAAAAATAAAAGCCTCAAATAAATATCTAATGTTTCGCATTAGGGAACTAGAAAATTATTAGCAACACTCTCAAAGCAAGCATTTTTGCAAGTTAACATTTATATCATTTCCGAAAGTTTGGATTTCTCCCTTGTAATATTTGTAGTTTGTTTTTTTCTTTTTTATTATACTGATTAGAATGCCCAGGAAAAGTCCAAAACTTATTAATAATAGCCAGTATTCTTATCTCAACTTAGATTTTAATGGGAACATCTCCAATGTGTCAACATAAAGTAAAATGTTAGATAATCATTTGAAACGGATTGTTCTTCATTACGTTAAGCAATGCTTTTATTCTATTCCTAGTTCAAGAAAAAATTTAAAAAATTAAAAAAGGTATCAAATTTGATTTATTACTTATTTTAAATGGAGTACAGTTCAATGGAGCATGATTTCAATATTCTTCCTCCTTCAAAGATAAAGTGAACTTTTTTATCTTGAGGGAGAGGGAGAAAAACAACAGTTTTCTCTGGAAGCTGTGGGCCCTGGTCCCTCCAGAGGCTCTGGGGAGGAGTCTTCCTGCCTCTTCACCTGCCAGCTTTGCAACAAACCAGCATCTCGCCTCCTGGTGTTGTTTTGTAGCAGCCGGGTGACACCCTAGAGGAGAGGCCCTCGAGGGGCGGTGGGAGGTTCTCCCAGTGGGCGGCGGCGTAGGAAAGTATCTTCGAACAGCGGATGGCCCCAGGGCCAGCGCTCGGGGGAGGCATGTGCGCAGGATGAAGCCGGGTGAAGGTGCCGGGAGCATCCGGGACCTTATGGCAGGCAGGAAGGGGGACGAGGCCTAACTCCAGCTCGGAGCTGTCGCTCACCGAGCCTTGTAGAGAGCAACTGGGAGGGAGAAGAGATTCCAAGCAGAGCTGCTGTTTGGGGGAGATTGGCTTTATCCAGAGAAGAGACTGAAAGGGGGTGTAGTTGGCCCATGACAGCCGAGGAGAGGGACGAGGCTGGGGTGGCAGGGTTGTGGGGGAGGTGGGACTAGTAAGATCTGGGGGAGGGAGAGCGGTAGCTGAAGGAAGGGAATGGAGGTGGCAGGCGGGTAGCCGGGCAGGGACACCCACGGTGGGGCACGTGGTGTGTACCATCCGAGTGAGGTCAGCCGAGCTGCTCTGCACGCCTGCCGCAGGCTCTCAGGCCCTTCCACCCACCTCTTGCTGGGGGCTCTGGCCCCGCTCTGTGTGTCCCCATGTGGACCATGTGGGAGTGTACAGACTGCCCCTCACTCCAAATGAGGCACCCCCTCCCCGGGGCATGCCTGTCTGCAAGGTCACGTCTTTGCTGTGGAGAGGAGACGCCCCAGGGGCGGCACTCCTCCCCGGATCCACGTGCCTTCTTTCTCCCGAAGTGATCCTCCACAGCTTCCTGCAGGCAGGTCCGCATCACTGAGGCTCTGCCGGGGACCCCCCCCCCACCCAGCCAGCACCAGAGCCTGGCAGCAATGGCACCTCCCTAGAACCTCGTGAGGAGGAGCGAGGAGGCCTTCGTAGGACACTACAGAGCTCCTGCAGGTGCAACTGAAGGTGCAGCTTCACGGTTGGCAGATGGACACTTGGAGGGCAAGGAGGGAGGTCCAAGCAAGAGGTAGCGACCCCTCCTCACTAGCTAGAGGGGCGCTGAGGACTGGCTGCTTCACCTCCCAGGGGCAAAGAACACGAAGTCGTTGGTTTCCCTTATTGATTGTAAATTTGCAAAAGCAAGCGAGGAGGGCAAGCAGGCGGTGGTGTCGCAGCCCGCAGGGAGCGAGGAGGCCGGAATTAGACTGCAGGTGGCCACGGAAGGGAGGCCAGCGGGAAGCGGTTGCCAAAAGCAACATGGGGATGTTAAAAAATACACACTTAATTGCTACAGAAAGTGCTGAGAGAATCAGAACTATATTTGGATTGGAAGGGCTTATTGGCAAAATATTGCAGCAGATGCTAGAAGGAGGTCTAATTGGAGGAGGCTGCCTGCTCAGATCCCAGAGATTCTGTGTCTGATGCAATTTAAGTTTTGCAAAATACGTCTTTTAGAAGGTTGTGAGCTACCGCATAAACCGTTTATAGTTGTTAGAGTGGCATTTTTCATCTCAAAATAATTCGAAATGATCGCTAAGGACTGGAAAAGCAAAGTGGTTTCTGGGAGTGCATGAAGGAAAAAGAATGACTCTGAGTGACGTGCTCTGTGTCGTTATTTAATTTACCCTTCGCACCGAAACCCCTGAAAATTAAATAATTGTCTTTTCCTTTTTGAAATACATTGGGCATCACAGAGACCCAGCAAAGAGAACCGATTCCGCTCTCTCTGATGAGGCTGAAGTGCTACGCTGAAGAACCAGTGTGTGTGCGAGACACCCACGCAAGAGCTTTATGGTGTACGGGTGTCGTAGTAAGTCTGTGCTGTCTGCCCAACCCCTCTTCTCTAAGAATTGCCTCATCACCCGCTAAGATTGCCCCTCCCTAGTGATTTTTCTTCTTGATCTTAGCCGCAGCCACAGTTGGCTGGACAACCGGGAGGTCACCTGTCCAAAAGTGCAATCTGGGGTGATGTTGATATGATAAAAGCAAAAGCAAACTTGAAAAAACAAAACAAACGAAAGTGCAATCTGTTTTTGCTGGGTGTATAGAAAGCAGAGAGGCCACAGAAACCAGGGCATGATCCTGTAGAAGTATAATGTACGTGTGGCATGGTAGTGCATGCCTGTAATCCCAGTACATGGGAGGCTCGGACAGGGGGATTGCAGGTTCAAAGTCAGCCTCAGCAATTTAGGGAGACTGTTAAAAAAAAAAAGATAGGACTGGGGGTGTAGCTCAGAGATAGAATACCCTGGGGCTCAATCCCCAGTACCAAAGGGGGAAAAAAAAAGAAAAGGAAAAAGAAATGAGATGTAAACTGGGGACTGAGTGGTCCTTCAGTCTTCCCCAGACTCGAGAAGCAGAGGAAAATATGTAGTGCAGAGAGAGAAGGGTCAAAACATGTACAAATAGGAGAGGTGAGGGAGAAGGAGGGGTGCTCCTGGGTCCTGGCTACCCTTTCTTGCCGGTTGCCGGTTACCATCCTTTCCTAGAATATGGCTGAGCCTCTCCTCCTGAGTTCTTTGAGAAACCCCACTACTTACAAAAAATCGCTCCAGCCAGGCGTGGTGGCGCACGCTTGTAATCCCAGCATTTGGGAGGCTGAGACCGGAGGATCTGGGTTTGAGGCCAGCCTCAGCTACCTAGTGAGGCTCTCTGCAACTTAGTGAGACCCTGTTTCAAAATAAAGAATAAAAAAGTAGGGCTGGGGGTATAGCTCGGAGGTAGAATGCCCCTGAGTTCAATCCCCAGTACCGCAAAAAAAATAAAAAATAAAAAATCGCTCCAAAGCTTGCTCAAATTGGGTCCTACAACTTTCAAAGAAACTCTTAACTAAGGTTGACATTTCTCAGCCTTGGGGCTACATCTGCAGGCAGAAAGAGTGGGGAGACCTGTGATGCTTGGGCATCTCATGACGAGGCCTGCTGGTTCCTTCTCGAAGTCTGCAGGAAAATAGACCAGGAAGGACAAGGTCACTGAAGGATGTAAGAACAGCCAGGGCCGCTCCTGTCAGATCCAGAAAACATGCCCTGACACACCACAGTGGCTGGATTTGCTCCTCTCCCCTTCCTGCTGATAAAGTTCAGGCTGATAGCTGGGGATGGAGTCCTGGAGTCTGGACAGGTCAGATGCTGGGATGCTTGCAGACACAGGGTCCTTAACTCCCAGGTCACTGCAGAGCCACTCCCGTTGTGTCCTGTCTCCGAGTCAGCTTCCTGAGACCCTGCTTGCAGCAGTGACTTGAGGTCAGGAACTTCAGGACTCCTGTGTGCCCCAGAGAGACTGAGGGTTTGTTAGAGCCCAATGCAAGTCCACCTCCAGACTTTGTGGTCCAGTAGGTATGGGGCACAGCCCTGGCATCTGCATTTGTGATAAGCCCCCAGATGTTGCTGATGCTGCTCCTCTGAGGACCACTTTGAGTCCACGGCTCTACAGAAATGTGACAAAGCTTCTGAGTTAAAAATAACAATAAAGCCAGGGGTGGTGGTGCACGCTTGTAATCCCAGCATTTGGGAGGCTGAGACCGGAGGATCCAGGTTCGAGGCCAGCCTCAGCTACCCAGTGAGGCCCTCTGCAACTTAGTGAGACCCTGTTTCAAAATAAACAATAAAAAGTAGGGCTGGGGTATAGCTCGGAGGTAGAATGCCCTTGGGTTCAATCCCCTGTACCACACACACACACACACACACACACACACACACACACACAAAATAGGACTGGGGGTGTAGCTCAGAGATAGAATGCTCCTGAGTTCAATCCTCAGTACTGCAATAAAAACAAAAAACAAAAAACAATAAACAGGGCGTGGTGGTGCATGCTTGTAATCTCAGTACTTGGGAGGCTGAGACAGGAGGATCACAAGTTTGCAGCCAGCCTCAACTACTTAGTGAGGCCCTCTGCAACTTAAGGAGACCTGTTTCAAAATAAAAAATAAAATTGGGCTGGGGATGTAGCTCAGAGGAAGAATGCCCTTGGATTCAATCCCCAGCATTGCAAAACAAACAAACAAACACAACAAAAGTAACCAATAAAAATTATTAGCGTGGAAATACATTCTTGAAGCAAGAAGACATTTGAGGAGGGAGTAGAGAAGAAAGTTGTTCCTCTGTCCTGTCCAGGACCTGGGGGTGAAGAATCATGCGCCATGCATAGGGGACGTGGGTGGAGGGTCCAGGAGGGTCCCCCAGGGATGGTACATAGTCTTAGCAGTTTAGAAATCCACAAAACTAGTCATGTGCAGCTTCCTGGTTCTTTTTGCATACATACCCCTATAATACCACCCAAATAAGGAGCAACACACTATTTTTATTTCTTCTGTCTCATCTATGTTCCCTCCTGCTCTGTCTCTCCAAAACCAAGGCAACGATTGTATGATCTGTATCACTGCTGATTAGCTGTGACTATTCTGGAGCCGGTCAGAAATGAAGGCACAGCAGGTTCTGTGCACGCCTGGCTTCGTTGGCTCAGCAATTTTCTGAGAGTCATCTGTGCACTGTGAGTGGCGGTAGCCAAGTCTTCTTTTTAAAGGTGTGCTGGGTTGTTGACTTTCAAAGAACATTTTACAGCCAGGCACGGTGGCGTACGCCTGTAATCCCACTACTTGGGAAGTCGAAGCAGGAGGATTGCAGGTTTGAGGCCAGCCTCAGCAACTTAGGGAGACCTTGTTTCAAAATGAAAAATAAAAAGCTCAGAGGTAGAATGCCCTTGGGTTCAATCCCCAGTACCAGACAAGCAAATAGCAACAACAATAACAAGAACAATAAAACAACCCCCCCCAATGTTTTAATTTGAAAACATTACAGATGGACAGGAAGTTGTAACAATAGTGCAGAGAGGTCTTATGCCTTCCTGCTGGTCCCCCTACTCACCTCTTTCTACCTGCAGAACAATCTCCAAACCAGTGCTGACATTGGTAAAATGAGAGCGTGTGTAGCTCTGTGTCCTTTTACCACATAAACATCACTATGACCAAATTGTAGAAACGTCCCATCATGACACTACCCCCTGTGCTGCCACATGGACCCCTTTTCTAGTACCTTCCCTGAGCCCGATTGCTTCTCCATCTCCATAACTTTGTTATTTCAAGAATTGCACACACACACACACACACAATTTGTATATATCAAATGCTATATCCCTTTTCCACTCAGCACGATGCCCCTGAGGTCTTGCCCATCTGTCACATGTACCAGTGTCTCACTCCTTTTTGCTACTGAGTAATATTCCATGGGGCAGATGAACCACAATTTGTGTCACAATTCACTTGCAGAAGGACATTTTGGTTGTTTCTACTTTTCAGATATCACAAAAAAGCTGATATTCATAGACAATTTTTTTGTGTGGACTTAAGTTTCCATTTCTCTGGGATGAATGCCCAGGACTGATTGCTGGGTTGTATTGTAAGCATATGTTTAGTTTTTTAAGAAACTACCAGGCTATTTTTCAGGTTGGCTCCCCATTTCAGATTCTCGTCGGTGACGTGGGAGATGCAGTTTGGCTGCAGCCTTGCCAGTGCCTGGTGTCTTCTCGCTTTTCTCTCTATGGTCTCGATTTGCATTTCCCCTACTGGCTAAGGATATTAAAGATCTATTTATGTGCTGACATACCCTTCGAATATCCTCATCCACAATTCCATATCTGTTCATGTCTTTTGCTTGTTTTCTACTGTTGGGTTTTGGGAGTTCTTTTTTTATAGTTTTCTCTTTTCTTAATATTGGTGCATTGTAATTATACACCACCATGATGTTCAGAGTGCTAGAAATGTGCATATAGTACCTATCAGGTGTGTTCCCCATCTTTATGCAATCAGATATGTGGTTGCAAAGTTTTTTCCTCTGGTTTGTAGCTCTTTTTTTTTTTTTTTTTTTTGGTACAGGGGATGGAACCCAAAGGCATTCTACCTCTGAACGACACCCCCAGCCCTTTTTTATTTTTTACTTTGAAACAGGGTCTCACTAAGTTGCAGAGGGCCTCACTAAGTTGCTGAGGCTGACTGTGAATCTGCAATCCTCCTGTCTCAGTCTCCCAAGTTACTGGGATTACAAGCATGAGCCACCACGCTCTGATCTGTAGCTCATCTTTTAATCCATTTGAAAGAACTTTTGCAGAGCTGAGGATTTATTTATTAATTATTTTTTGGAACACTGGGGGCTGAACTCAGAGGGCCTCACACATGCTAGGCAAGTGCTTGACCACCTAACTATATCATCCCCAGCCCTTTATATTTTTTGTTTTGTTTCGTGACAGTTTCATCAAATTGTCCAGGCTGGCCTTGAGCTTGCTAGCCTCAGACTCCTAAGCAGCTAGGATTATAGCTATGCACCCCTTTGCTCAGCTTAATTAAAAAAAAATAGATGCACTATAATTATACATAATTGTGGATTCATTGTAACATTTGTACATGCACATTACATAATTTGGTCAACTTAATTCCCCAATACCTCTCCTTTCCCTTTCTTCTTCCCTCCTCTTGGTCCCTTTCCTCTACTGGTTTCCCTTCTATTTTCATGAGACCCCATTTTTTTCCTTTTAACTCTAGTGTTCACATATGAGAGTTAATGTAACAATCCTCGCCTTTCTAAGTCTGGCTTGTTTACCTTAACACAGTGTTCTCCAGTTCCATCCGTTTTCCTGCAAATGACAATTTCATTCTTCTTTATGGTCGAATAAAATGCATATCTATCTATCTATCTATCTATCTATCTATCTATCTATCTATCTATCTATCTATCTAAAATATATCTGTATACCACATTTTTTCCATTCATCTGTTGATGGACAGGCTGGTTCCATAATTTTATTATTGTAAAGGGCTTAATTTTTATTATGTTCAGTTTACCAACTTTTTTATGCTATGGAGTCAAGTCTAAGAACTCTACAACGTACCCTAGATCCTGAAGACTTTCTATTTTTTATTTTGAAAGTTTCATAATTATATATTATATAAAATATATGTCTATATATCTATCATCTATCTACTATCTATCTATATATCATCTATCTATCTATCTATTATCTTCTATCTATCTATCTATCTATCTATCTATCTATCTATCTATCTATCTATCTATCTATCATCTAGTGTATCCAAGGTGCTGGGAATTGAACTCAGAGCATCAGATAGGCAAGTGCTTTGCCACTGGCCTACACCCTCAACCCCATATAGTTTTGTATTTCAATTTGAGTTTGTGGTCTATACTTATTGAGTTAATACTTTCATTTGAGTCTGTGGTCTATGCTGAGTTAATTGCAGGGTGTAAGATGTGAGACGGGTCAAGGTTTGCTTTTTGCCTGTGGATGTACAATTAATTAGTCCAGCAGACTGTCCTTCCTCTACCGAATTGCTTCTGCAGTTGTCTTTCCCAGACCTTGGTTGGCCATACCTGATTGGGTCTATTCCTGGGCTCTCTGTTCCATTCATTGATCTATGTATCTATTTTTTTTTTTTGGCAGATGCCACACCCTCTTCATTTCTGTAGCTATGTGAGTAAATCATTCAGGAAGAGTGCCTTTTCACACTTTATTCTCACCAAAACTGTTTCATCTATTCTGGTTCCTTCGCCTTTCCATGCAAATTTTAGAATAATCTTGCCCACACCTACAAAATGTCTTGCTGGGATTTTAATAGAATTACATTAACTCATATGTGAATTAAAGGAGGAGTAATAGCTTTACCATATTGAGTTTTCTAGCACAAAACCCTGGATATCTTTCCATTCATTTAGGTCTTCTTTCAACAGACTTTTACAGTATTCAGCATATAAGTTCTGCATATGTTTTGTTGCATTTACAAGTAAGTATTTAGCTTTTGAGCAAATATAAATGTCATTTTATTTTTACTCTAGTTTCTATGTGTTCTTTGTTAGTATAGAGAAATACTGACTTGATGCCCTATCATCTTACAGAAATTACTTAATTTCTAGTTTTTAAAAAAACTTGTAGATTTCTTGGAACTTTCTAGGTAGACAATCATGTCATCTGCAAACAGGGACAGTTTTATTCTTCGTTTCTAATCTTCATGCCTTTTATCTCCTTTTTTACCCTGTGGCTCTGGTTAGAGACTCCAATGTCAAATGCTTTTTTCCTCAATTGATGTGATTTTGTGAGTTTTCTTCATTAGCCTATTAATATAGTGATTATATTGATTGACTTTTTTTTTTCCATAATGGGGATTGAACCCAGGGACAATCTACCTCGGAGCTACATCCCTAGCCCTATTTTTAATTATTTATTTTCAAACAGGGTCTCACTAAGTTGCAGAAGATTTCACAAAGTAGTTGAGGCTGCCCTAGAACCTGTGATCCTTCTGTCTCAGCCTCCCAAGTGCTGAGATTACAAGCACATTCCACCATGCCCGGCCTTGATTGACTTTTAAATACTGAACCATCCTTAAAAACTTGGGTTAAATCCCAGTTGGTTATGATGCATACCTTTAAAAATACATATTGGTGAATTCTGTTTGATAACATTTTGTTAAGCATTTTTATATCTATATGAAAGAGAGATATTGGTTTATATTTTTTGGGGGTGCTAACTTTGGTCTCAGGAAATGAATTGAGAAGACTTTATTCTAATTTTTTCAAAGAGTTTATGCAAAATTGATGTGAATTCTTCTTGAAATATTTCAAGGAATTCTCCAATAGAACCATTTGGACCTCAAAATGTTCTTTTTTTTTGAGTTTTAAATTATAATTTTTTCAGTGGTTATAGGGATATCCAAATTATCTATTTCTTTTTTTTTTTTTTTTTTTGCGGTACTGGGGATTGAACTCAGGGTCATTCTACCTCCGAGCTACACCCCCAGCCCTATTTTTTATTCTTTATTTTGAAACCGAGTCTCACTAAGTTGCGGAGTTCCTCACTAGGTAGCTGAGGCTGGCCGCGAACCCGGATCCTCAGGTCTCAGCCTCCCGAATGCTGGGATTACAAGCATGCACCACCACGCCCGGCTCCAAATTATCTATTTCATATTGGGCAAGTTGTCATAGTTTTTTGTTTTGTTTTGTTTTGATCTGGGGATTGAATCCAAGGGCATTCTACCTCTGAGCAACGCCCCCAGCCATTTTTATTCTTTGTTTCCAAGCAATGTCTTGCTAAGTTGCTGAGGCTGGTCTTGAACTTGCAATTTTCCTGTCTCAGCCTCCCAAGTACTGAGACTAGAGGCATGTACCACTACGCCCAGCTTAATTTGAGTTTTTTGAAGAATCTGTACACTTCATCTTCAAATTTATGTATGTGGAATTTTGTCATACATATTTATTTTCACATTGAGGTCTGTAAGATCTATGGAGATACTATGTTTAATTCCTAAATTTGCTAATTTTTGTCTTCCTTTTCTCATCAGTCTTATTAGAGCTCTGTCAGTTTTACTGATCACTGAATGATATGCCGGACGTGGTGGTGTATACCACTCCTTAAGAGGCTGAGATAGGAGAATCACAGGATTAAGGCTAGCCTTGGCAATTTAGCAAGACCCTGTTTCAATACATATGTACATACGTACATACATACATACATACATACATACATACATAGGGCTGGGGGTTTAACTCAGTGGTGTACTACTCCTGGCTTCAATCTCAAGTAACACACACACACACACACACACACACACACACACACATGAACACGCACCACCTAGCTTTTTGTTTCACTGATTTTTCTCTTTGACTTTTGTTTTTAATTTCATTGATTTCTCCAGTTTTTATTAGTTTCCTTTCTCTGCTTCCTTTTTTGGCGTGTACTTATGCTTTTTCCCTTGGGGTGGGACCCTGGATTGTTGATTTGAGATGTTCCTTCCTTATTAATGTAAGCATTTAGTGTCAGTATTTGACACTTCAGTCCCAGTTCCCCGGACCCACAGATTTAGGGTGTTTTTTTTTTTTGGTCTCTGGTCACGTTTGCAGTGTGCTGTCTGGTTTCCAAGTGTTTGGAGTGATGCCTGTTGCCTTTCAATTACTGCTTTTCCAGTTTGGTTGCACTGTGATGTGAGAACATGTTCTCATTTTACAGACAGAGCAGCCAAGGCCCAGAGAGGTCAGTCAACGTGGTCGGGCCATGTGGTCGCAGGTGCTGAGATCTTGAACTTTGCGGCACAGCCCCATGGCACACACTCCTGACCGCTGGTTCCAGCTACCCTGGGAGCAGAGAGGGGTGTGCACCTATCCAGGCGAGGGGTCATCCAGGTGGGACTCCTCAGGGCAGAGGTAAGCAAGCTGAGCTTTCCTCAGGTGGAGAGTGCTGGGGAAGGCAGCAGGAGGTCAGACTGGAAAGGCAGGTGCGACCCAGCAGTGTGAGTCACCTGTGTGGCCTGTACCATGAGGTCATGAGGAAGCCACAAAGAGCGTTAGCCACAGGGCAACACACCCATATTTCCATTTAGAAAAGCCAAGTTGATGGCCGTGGGGCAGGCTTGTTAGAAGGGACAGACTGGAGGGGTGTGGGGAGAGCAGCTGACAGCAGGGCCCTCCCAGAAGAGACCTGGCTGTTGTCTGAGCAGCAGTGCTTGGGGGACCCAGAAGGACCCTAGACGAGGTTGTTTAGTTAGGCACCTGATTGGAATTAGGAAAAGCAAAGGAAATTTGTCCCAGGATTTTTTTTTTCAGACTGTGTAGGTGGAGAAGCAATTTACTAAACTAAGACTGAAGTGGTATGATTTTATGGAGAAGCAGGGAGACTTCAGTGTGGCACAGGCTGAGTCTGTGATGCTCTTGAGACAGACAGATGAAGGTCTCTAGACGAGCCGGCAGGACACAGAGCGGAGCAGCCTGTCCTCAGAGCTGCTGGATTCTGTTCTCCATTTCTGCTGCTCCAGCTGGGAAGAGCTGTTAAAACAAACACACAGGAGGATGAACAGGCTGGAATGCCAGCGAAATGGAAGTGGAAATTAAGGTGGAGGCCTACACGGAAATCTTGAAGGAGGGAGGGGAGCAACTGCTGTCACGTTCCTGAAACAGCCGTGTTACCTAGTCACTCGAAGTGACCTCCAAGGTGACGTGGCTAGTGATGGCCACCATACGGGCAGCATGCTGTCCTCTTTTGGCATGAATTACTCTGGGGCTTGTGGGACTTGGGGAGGGGGAGCTGTACTAGGAAGCATTTCCCCTGGGGCCTTGTATATGTCCATTTAGCTTTTCAATGAACTCAGACAGGCACCAGATGAATTCTGATTCTCAAACCTGCCCTCCTGCCACAGGTCGCAGCAGGCTCGCCCCTGATTGGCTGAAAACAGTGCACAGATGTGGCCTCTGCCCTAGCCATGGATCAGGCAGTCCCAGGTGTGGGTCTTGTCCTTAGAAAAGACCAGACTGCAGGGATAGCGGCCCTGCTAGAGAGGCGGGTTTAAACAGATATTGGAAAATAAAAATAGATCTTTGGCTTTAAAATAAAGTCTCTCTAAAATAGCAGTTACTTTAGGGAAAGAATTAGCTGGAGGGGTGTGAGGAGCCGGCTGGCTGCTGGGAACGTTCACTAGTTTGATTTGGGTGGTTACATGGGTTTATACATAAGTAAAAAGAAATCCATATTCTGTGCATTTAACTATATTTAAGCAGCCACAGATGGAATTGTGTCCGTCCAAATTCACGTTTTAATTCTCGGCCACTCACAGCGTGACCTTATTTGGGAGGAGGGTTATTACAGATATAATGAGTCAAGTTGTACTTGGCTAGTTATTCTTAGTTAGGATGGGCCTCTAACTATGATGGGTGTTCAAGTTAAAAGGGAAAATCTGGACATAGGCACACAGATTGCCATGGGAAGGCTGTAGTGACACAGCCACAAGCCCAGGATGACAGGAGGCCGAGACAGCCGGCAGCCAATACCCAGCACAGCCTCAGAAGGGATCTCGGCCCAGAGAATCAATGAATTCCTGAGGTTGAAGCCACGCAGACTGTTGTACGCGGTCATGGAAGTCCTGCAATCACACAAGCTACGCCCCTTCAAATAATGAGTATCAGGGAGCTTCTGAAAGAGCTGCCCCGGCATACCATCTACAAAGACATGGTTAAAGGAGAGAATAATCCACCCACATCTGAGCATTGGGCAGCCACCACAAAGAACAAAGTTGGAATGCACACATTTTTAGATTTCAAAAAGCTGCTACAAACCTATGATAATTGGAATAGCATGGCACTGGCAATTCAATGGGATAGAATTGAGAGTCCAGAAATAGGCCTGTATGTCTATGGCCACCTGATTTCAACAGGTGTCAAGGCAATCCAATGGGGGAATGTAGTTATTTTCACCAATGGTGCTGAGATAAATGGATTGCCACGTGGGAGAGAATGACTTTTTTTTAAATGTGCTTTTATTGGTGCATTATCATCTCACATCACAATGTAAACCATGTTGACATTGACATACATGCACACAGCACTTGGTGCCCCCCACCACCTCCTCATCTCCCCCCTTCCCATACAGAGGACTGAGACTGATACTGGGATTTTCCCATACGTACACACAGTTGATGTTAGTATTTCCAATAATGAACCTTAGTCTTCCCACTCCCCTTCCCTTAGACCACTTCCCTGGCTCCACTGAGGTTTCTCCTCCATTATCTGGAGTCCCTCTGGCATCTCAGTTACTCCCTAGCTTACACATATTAAAGAAAACATATGTCCCTTCACTTTCTGTGACTGGCTAATCTCACTTAACATAATGTTCTCCAGGTCCTTTCATTTTCTTGCAAATGACATTATTCTATTCTTCTTTATTGCTGAGTAGAATTCCATTGTGTGTATTTCTTTCCCATAGTTTTGTGATCCATTCATCTGTTGATGTACATCTGGGTTGATTCCATAATTTGGCTGTTGTGAATTGTGCTGCTATGAACATGGGTATGCATATATTTCTGTAGTTCTCTGGTTTCAACCTCTTTGGAAAGATACCCAGGACTGGTATAGCTGGGTCATATGGTGGATCCATTCCCAGTTTTCTAAGGAATCTCCATACTGATCTCCATAGTGCCTGAACTAGTTTGCAATCCCAGCAGTGTAGAAGAGTTCCAATTTCCCCACATCTTTGTCAACATTTATTGTTATTTGACTTCTTGATGATTGCCATTCTGATTGGGGTTAGATGGAATCTCAATGTAGTTTTGATTTGCATCTTCCTAATTGCTAATGATGTTGAACATTTTTTATATATATCTATTGGCCATTTGTATCTCTTCTTTTGTGAAGTGTCCATTCAATTCAGTTGCCAATTTTTGATTGGGTTATTTTTTTTCCTAGTGTAAAGTCTTTTAAGTTCTTTGTATATTTTACATATTAATCCTCTGTTAGAGGGATAGCTGGTAAAGATCTTCTCCCATTCTGTAGGCTTTCTCTTTAGACTTTTGATAGTTTCCTTTGATGTGCAGAAACTTCTTAGTTTAATGTCATCCCACTTACTAATTCTTGTTTTGATTTCCTGAGCTTTGGGGGTCTTCCTGAGGAAGTTTCTACCTGTGCTTATATGTTAGAGTGTTGAACCTATGCCCTCTTCTAGTAGCTTCACCGTCTCTGGTCTGATTTCCAGGTCTTTGATCCATCTCGAAAATTGACTCCTGTGCCAGGTGAGAAGTATGGATTTAGTTCAATTTTTCTACAAATGAATAACCAGCTTTCCCAACACCATTTGTTGAAAAGGCAGTCTTTTCTCCAGTGTATGTGTTTGGTTTCTTTGTTGAAGATCAATTGGCTATAAGCATGTGGATTTGTTACTATATCTTCTATTCTGTTCCATTGGTCTATGTACCTTTTTTGTGCCAATACCATGCTGTTTTAATTACTATAGCTCTATAGTATAATTTGAAGTCAGGAATTGTGATACCTCCTGCATGGTTATTGCTAAGAATTACTTTTACAATTCGGGGTCTTTTGTTTCTCCATATGAAATTTTATGACTGATTTTACTAAATCTATGAAGAATGACATTGGTATTTTGATGGGGATTGCATTGATACTATAGATTACTTTTGGTAGAATGGCCATTTTGATGATATTTATTCTGCCTATCCAAGAGCAGGGGAGATCTTTCCATCTTCCAAGATCTTCTAAAATTTCTTTCTTTAGTGTTTTATAATTTTCGTTATAGAGGTCTTTGACTTTTTTGGTTAGGTTTATTCCTAGGTATTTTATTGATTTTGAGGTTATTGTAAATAGAATAATTTTCTGTATTTCTTTCTACATGGATTCATGGTTGGCATATAGAAAAGCTACTTATTTTTTTTAGGCTGATTTTGTAACTGGCTACTTTGCTGAATTTGTTAATCAGCTCTAGTAGTCTTTTGGTTGAGTTTTTTTGAGTCTTCTAGATAGAGGATCATGTCATCTGCAAATAAAGATAATTTTAATTCTTCTTTTCCTATTTGAATTCCTTTGATATCCTTCTCTTGTCTTATTTCTCTGGCAAGAATCTCAAGGACTATACTGAAAAGGAGTGGTGATAGTGTGCATCCTTGTCTTGTTCCTGATTTTAAAGGGAATTCCTGCAGTTTTTCCCCATTCAACATGATGTTGGCTTTGGGTTTGTTATATATTGTCTTAATGATGTTGAGATATGTTCTTTCTATTCCAATTTTCTGTAATGTTTTTAGCATGAATGAGTGTTGGATTTTGTCAAAGCTTTTTCAGCATCTATTGATATGATCATGTGATTTTTGTTCTTAGTTCTGTTTATGTGGTGAATAACATGTATTGACAAGGGAGTGGGGCAGGAATTGGGAATTGGGGAAGGGTTAAATGAGAAATGTGAGCCGGGCATGGTGGCGCACACTTGTAATCCCAGCATTCGGGAGGCTGAGACTGGAGGATCCAGGTTCGCGGCCAGCCACAACTACCTAGTGAGGCACTCCGCAACTTAGTGAGACTCGGTTTCAAAATAAAGAATAAAAAATAGGGCTGGGGGTGTAGCTCAGAGGTAGAATGCCCCTGAGTTCAATCCCTAGTACTGCAAAAAAAAAAAAAAAAAGAGAAATGTGTACATGTATGCCTTTACCAGCTTGTACCTAACAAAGATGTATGATTACAATGCACCAATTAAAAAAAGAAAAAAAATAACATTGATTTACATATGTTGAACCAGCTTTTGCTTTTCCTGGAATGAAACCAACTTGGTCATGTTGTACGATTTTTGTGTTGTGGTTTTGAATGTGTGTGGCTAGTATTTTGTTTAGAATTTTTGCATCTATGTTTATCAATGATAGTCATCTGTAATTTTCTTTTTTTTTTGAGGTATCTTTATTTGGTTTTGGTATTAATGTGATACTGGCCTCATAGAAGAAGTTTGGAAGAATTTCATCTCTTTTAATTTCACAGAATACCTTGTGAAGTATTGGAACTAGTTCTTCGGTAAAGGTTTTGTAGAATTCAGCTGGAAACCCATCTGGACCTGAGCTTTTCTTTTATGGCAGAATTTTTATTGCTGTTTCTATTTCTTTGCTTGCTATTGGTTGGTTTAGGTTTTTTATATCCTCTTGGCTCAATTTAGGTAGGTTGTATGTGTTTAGAAATTTGTCGATTTCTTCCATGTTGTCTAGTTTATTAGAATATAAATTTTCAAAATAGCTTCTGATAATCCTCTGAATTTTCCCACTGTCTGTGGTGATGTCTCTTTTTTTCATTTCTGATTTTAATAATTTGGGTTGATTCTCTTTTTCTTTTGGTTAGGTTGGCTAGGGGTTTGTCAATCTTGTTTATCTTTTCAAAGAACCAGCTTTTTGATTTGTTGATCCTATGTATTGGTTTTTTTTACTCTCTATTTCATTTATTTCTTCCTTCTGTTGGCTTTTTAATTATTTCCTGCCTTCTACTGGCTTTGGGATTGGACTGTTCCTGTTTTTCTAAGTATGTCATTAGTAAGTATGTCATTAGGTGATTTACTTGGTGACTTTCTATTTTTCTTATACAGACACTCAGCACTATAAATTTTCCTCTTAACACCGCCTTCAAAGTGTCCCATAAATTTTGGTACATTGTGTCTCTATTTTCACTTAATTCCAGGAATTTTTAAGTTTCTCCCTTTATTTCTCTTTTGATCAATTCCTCATTCAAGAGTGTATTATTCAGTCTTTATGTATTTATGTAATTTCTTTTGATCTTCCTGTTGTTGATTTCTACTTTCATTCCATTGTGTTCTGAAAAGATGCAGGGAATTATATTACAACTTTTGACTTTGCTGGTGCTTTCTCTGTGGCCTAGGATGTGGTCTATTTTGGAGAATGTTCCATGGGCAGCTGAGAAGAATGTGTATTCAGCTGTTGCTAGTTGAAATATTCTGTATATGTCTATTAGGTCCATTTTGTTTATGGTGTTCTTTAGGTCTGAAGAGTCTTTACTCATCTTTTGCCTGGAAGATCAATCAAGTGGTGTGAGTGGTGCGTTGAAGTCTCCCAATATTATTGTATTTGGGTCTATGAGAGACCTAATGTCCAGGAGAGTTTGTTTTACAAATGTGGATGCACTCACATTCGGGGCATAAATGTTTACTATCATTATATCTTCTTGCTGGATTGTTCCTTTTATTAATAAGAAGTGCCCCGCTTTGTCTCTTCTGATGTGTTTTAGCTTAAAGTCTGTTTTGTCGGATACAGGCGTTGCTACCCCTGCTTGTTTTTGGTCTCCGTTTGCATGATATGTCTTTTTCCATCCTTTCACCTTTAGTATGTGAATATCTTTGGCTGTAATATGAGTTTATTGCAAGCAGCATATAGTTGGATTATGTTTTTTAACCATGTTGCCAGTCTATGTCTTTTAATTGGAGAATTAAGGCCTTTGATGTTCAGTGTTATTATTGAAATATGATTTTTGTTTCCTGTCATTTTGTGTTCTATGTTGTGTTTGATATAGCATTATTTATCCTTTGCTTAGTTGCCCACTTGGTGGAGTTCACTTCTTCTCTAGTTCTGGAATTTGCTTCTTTTTTCTTTTTTATGATTTATATCTTTAAGTATTTTCTCTAGTGCTGGCTTGCTAGCCATGAATTTTTTAAGATTCTACTTATCTTGGAATGTTTTTATATCTCCATCAATTTTGAATGATATCTTTGCTGAATATATCAGTCTTGGTTGGAAGTTGTTTTCTTCCAGGGTCTGGAGTACTTCACACCAGTCCCTCCTGGCATTCAAGACTTGGGTTGTGAAGTCTGGAGTGATTTTTATTGTTCTACCCCTGAATGTTATCTGCTCTTTTATTCTTACTGCTTTTAAGATCATTTCCTTGGCTTCTTTGTTAGTCATTTTGATGTGGGGAAGTCCTTCTTTGATTTTGTCTTAACGGTGTTCTGTATATCTCCTGCATGTGGACATCCACGTCTGTTTCTATGTTTGGAAAATTCTCTGATTATTTCTCTGAAGAGATTTCTGATACCCTTGGTCTGTGCTTCTAGACCTTCTTCAATGCCTTTTATCCATAAGTTTGAATGTTTCGTATTGTCCCATATTTGTTGAATGTACAGGTTGTGTTGTTGTAATGTCTTCTGTATACTGTGACTGTGCTTTTCAGTTTCGAATAAACTGTCTTCCAGGAGTGATACCCTGTTTTCCATGTGGGCTAGCCTTCCAGAGTTGGTTTCTATTGCTGTCTTCAATTAATTTATTGACTCCTTGATTTCATTCACAGCCTCTTTCTGGTTCTTTCTTAAAGCCTCAAATTCTTCCTTCATTTTCTGAACACTTTCTTTGAGGCCTTTCATCATATTGTACATTAAAATTTGAAATTCTCCTTCTTGCATTTCTTGCAGATAAGTATTAGTGATCTCCATTGTTGTTGAGTCGTGGGAGTTTATTATTTCCTCACTATTCCTTGTTCTCATATTTTCAGAGTTCTCAGGTTTGTGTTTCTGTTGTGTTGGCATCTTCTTGCTCTTTGTGTGTGAGTACTGTGTTATCCCTTTATTAAAAGGTTTATGCTGGGGGTATATTTTTGCCTCTACCAACCTGAGTCAAATAATCAAAGTTTTGAGTTTGTCCCCCAGAGTCTCTAACTAGATATAGTTCTTAGTGCAAGCAAACAGGAGTCTCTGATTGGCTGCAGGCCACTGTGTTCTCCTGGCCCAAACTCCACAGGGCCCAAGACTATGATGTTCTATTCAGAGCCTATAGCCTGTTAGTTGGGGCTTAATGCACCCCAGAGACCACTACTACTTTGCTGATTGTGAGCCCATAATATTGCAGAGTGCTGACCCCTGGCCTCTGTGACCTATGGGCTTAGGCCTAGCAAAGCCAGCAATTGTTATGTTCCAAATTTATGGCCTGGCTCACTGAGCTTTGATGGCCCCAGACACCACTCCAGATCTACTTGTCATCGTCATGTGAGGTACTTTCAGTCACTAGCATACATGCATGTTAAGTGCAAACTGCTGGAGGAGAGTATTGAATTCCCAGCTTGTGGCTGGGATCAAGTGATATCCTGCAGGGCCCTTGGCTTCTTGACGCAGTCTGGTCCCTATGGCACTGTTGCTGCTCTCTGCCCTAGGCCCAAGGACTGGCAAGGAGAGATTCCATAGTTCCATGCCGGGGGCTTGGGTGGCTATGTTCCTTATCCCCAGCGACACCACCCCTGTCCTAGGCAGCCACACTCCTGGGGCCCTTGCTGGCCTCCAGTGCTTATGATGGTGCTTGTAGTGCCCAAACACGAGAGTTTACTGTTTTTGGAGCTGGCAACTCGGTAGGCTGAGCTATTTTCCCCAGACACCAGGGAAAGATGTCCCACGATGAATCCTAGGGATGCTACAAGGGCTCCTCAAACTACTGACTGCAGTTCCCTCCCACCTGCCTCTAGGGTCTGTCTACTAAATCACGTTTCTGCTGTATCCGATAGTAGCCACCACCCCCACCTCTGCAGGGGTAATTTGCAGAATTTCAGGTCCCCGAAAGTCTATTTCCTTGCCACACAAGTCCCTGTGTTTGGACACAGCCGTTTCCCACTGGAACGGCTGGTTTACTTACAGTCCTGATTGCTGCTGCTCACTGCTCACTGCTCCGGATTGCTGCCAGAAGTGATGGGTTGAGCGCAGCCGCGGTGTCCAGATCCAGCCAGGTCCCTCGCCAGCCTGGAGTGAAATTCAGACCGCTTTCACTCATGGTCTGTAGTCACCAGCCTCAGGACAATCCACGGTTTCTTCCTGAAGGTCTCTGGAAGCTGCGGTGTCTGCAGCCACCAGCTCGGGTGCTGCCTGGCTAAGGTGGCACAGGTGCTGCCAGGCTCCATTCCCCAGGTGGGAGGGCTGGAGAGCTTAGTTCTCTACTCTTTTTTTTTTTTTTTTAAGTTCAGATTCTGTTGCATTTCAATTTTAGGGTTTTTTGTTGTTGTGTTGTTGAGTTTTTGCTGCTTTTCTGCGGAAGTGGTTGGTTTCTTTGCTGGGGTATCTGGAGGTTGCAGTGTTGGCAGTACCGGGGTGGTTAGGCAAGATGGTGCCACATCTGCCCCACAGCCACAGCCACAGCCGTTCCCTGGGGGAGACGTGCAGGGTATTTTTCTGCCCTCTGTTCTGTTTTCTGGCTTTATTTCTGCTGCCTTTCAATTTTTTGATGCTTTGTTTGAATTGTGTTGCTTTTTTGTCTTGTCAAGACACTGATTTCATGGCAATTTGGTTTTGAGTGTCAGCAGGACTGAGATGTGTAACTTCCCTCAGTCTCCATCTTCCTGGAAGCTGAGAATGAATTTTGAGCCTTACCTCACACCATATACAAAAATGACCTCAAAATAGATCAAATAGGAAAATGTAAGAGCTAAAATTGTAAAGATTTTAGAAGAGAACAGGTGTAAATCCTGTGATCTTGAATTAGGCAACAACTTGGATTTGTTTTTTTTAATGACACCTAAAGCACATGCAACCAAAGGAAAAACTAGGTAATTTGAATTCCATAAAAACTTAAAACTTTTCAAATAAAAGTACATTATTAAAGTAAAATCTACAGAATGGAATATAAGTAGTATTAGTATCTAGAAAATATAGAGCTCTTACATCTTGCCCATTAGAAAATAGCTCAAAATAACCTAAATTAAAGGGATTTGAATAGATGTTTCTCCAAAAAAAAAAAAAAAAAAGTATTAAAAATGGCTCCATTCACTGCTAGTGGGAATGTGAAAAAGGAAATCATTAAAAATTGCCCTGGCAGTTCCTGAAAATGTTAAACATGGAGTCACTAGAGGACCAGCAATTTCCCTCCTAAGCACATTGCCCAAGAGAGTTGAAAACACGTTCACACAGAAAATTGCATACAAATGTTCATGGCAGCATTATTCACAATAGCCAAAGACTGGAAATAATAATGCAAATGCTCCCTAAGCTGATGGATGGATAAATAAGATGTAATTATATATGCATATAATTTTATTTATGTATCCATATAATTCTGACATAAAATAAATGAAATATTGATGCACACTATAATCTAGATGAGCTTTGAAAATCTTAGGCTACATGAAAGAAGCCAGATGCAAAAGGCCAGATAATATATGATTCAATTTACAGGAAATGTCTAGAATGGGCAAATCTATAGAGATGGAAAGTAGATCAGTGGTTCTTAGTGGTTCAGAGTGGGGAGACTGGGGAACTGTGAATGGGTCCAGGGTTTCTTTAGGGGGTGATGAGGACATTATGGGCTTAGTGGTGATTGCACAGCCTTGAGAATGGACTAAAAACCACTGATTTGTGCACTGTATTATTTTTATTAAGAAAAACAATTTACTAAGAATCATCTGAGCCGGGCGTGGTGGCGCACGCTTGTAATCCCAGCATTCGGGAGGCTGAGACCGGAGGATCCGGGTTCGCGGCCAGCCTCAGCTACCTAGTGAGGCACTCCGCAACTTAGTGAGACCCTGTTTCAAAATAAAGAATAAATAATAGGGCTAGGGGTATAGCTCGGAGGTAGAATGCCCGAGTTCAATCCCTAGTACCGCAAAAAAAAAAAAAAAGGAATCATCTCAGAGCCAGGCATGGTAGCACATGCTTGTAATCCCAGTACTAGGGAGGCTGAGACAGGAGGAACGAAGGTTCACGGCCAGCCTCAGCAACTTGTGAGGCCCTCTACAACGTATTGAGACCCTATTTCAAAATAAAGAATTAAAAAATGGGGCTGGGAGCCGGGCGTGGTGGCGCACGCTTGTAATCCCAGCATTTAGGAGGTTGAGACTGGAGGATCCGGGTTCACGGCCAGCCTCAGCTACCTAGTGAGGCACTCTGAAACTTAGTAAGACCCTGTTTCAAAATTTAAAAAAATAGGGCTGGGAGTGTAGCTCAGAGTAGAATGCCCCTGAGTTCAATACCCAGTACCGCCAAAAAAAAAAAAAAAAAAAAAAAATCGGGCTGGGGGTGGAGCTCAGAAGTAGAAGGCCCCTGGGTCCTAATCTCAGTACCACAAAAACAAAACAAAACAAAAAATAAAACAAAAAAACTCCCCCCAAACCAAAAAAAAAAACAACAAAAAAACCCAAACCAAACAGAAACAAAACAAAACACAAACAAACAAACAAAAACAAAAACAAAAAGAATCATCATCTCAGGGAAAAGGGGAGTTTCGTGAGAAAAAGTCTCTGGTTTCTCCCAGGCAGGGGCCTCTGTTTGGAATCAGTGTGGAGAAGCCCTCGGCAGTTTACGGTTGGAGCACCTGGTCCTGGTCCTGCAGCTGAGTCCACTCTGGCCGAAGTCAGGATCCAGGGAGCTGGTTTCATCCACCTCAACTCTCTGGTTTCTTGGGAGCGATTTTGTGGTTGAACGTGGGGCGCCTCTGCCCCCCTCCCTCTGGAGCCAGTGTATTGGCTCCAGGGGCCAGCACACAGCAGCACATGTGTGGAGGATGCTGGTGCACATCCTCCAGGTGATCCACCTCCAGCCCTTCCTGTGGTTTTGAACACTGGTGGCAACCTCCCGATGGGGTCACGGTGCAGGGGGAGGCTTCTACTGGTCCCTGGGAAGACCGGCTTCCCACTGTCCCCCATGCTGCTGCTGCTCTTGCAGGGGCTGGCCTGGGGGGCCTGGGGGCCAGTGGGGGAGGCTGTGCTGAGAGTGGGGGTTCTCTTCGGTGGATAGCTCAGGGGAATGGAGGGCAGGCTGGCCCTTTTGCCGCCCTTCTGCAAGCAGTGCATGTCCTCCTGGGCTTGGGCTGGTGGATCTGAAAGGCACCAGCCGGCAGGTGCAAAGGTCGGGCTGGCTGGCTCTCCTCCTTGGTGGTAGTGGGAAGGTGGAAGGGTCTGCTGCGGATGGGGCAGCACCACAGCCCGACGCTCGGGCCCTGCCCTGCAGCTCACCTGGTTTGGTCACCATGGCGTGGTCAAATGTCCTGTTCACCACAGATAGCCAGGTCTGGTGTGGGTCATAGCCCAGGAGCCACATGACACTCAGGACTGCCTGGTTCCAGTGTTTGGGGAGCAGCTGGGTAGGAGGAGATGAATGCTCTGCACCCTGTCTCAGCCAGTTGTACCCCAGGATTTTGGTGGCTGTGGGCCTCAGGGTGCGGTCAGCAGTCAGTAAGCAAGGGATGAGCCTTCTCACTGGGGCAGAAAAGTGAGCGGGCACTGGGCACCGAGCACCAAGTACCTTTCCTGTAGCACCTGCTCCCTTAGCTGCTTCATGGTGGCACTGTAGAATGGGAGGTAGCCTGTGAGCATAAAATAGAGGATCTCTTGGCCCTGAAAGATCTCTGGGGTGCAGTACTGCGGGGTGCCGCAGAAGGAGTTCAGCTTCTGCTCAGTGGTGAAGCGGCCACTGAGCCCAAAGTCAATGAGCTTGGCGTTCTCCTGCATGTACAGGAGGATGTTCTCAGGCTTCGGGTCGCGGTGCATGATGCCTTTCTCGTGGCAGTAGTGCACTGCGCTCACCACCTGCCTGAACACCCTCCCGGCCTCTTCCTTCTCCAAGTCAGTCGACTGCCAGATGTGGTGCAGCAGTGGCCCCCCGATCACGTGCTTCATCAGCAGGTAGATGTAGTCAGCTGTATCTATGAGCTCAAACAGCTGGACCACGTTGGGGTGCTCCACTGTCCTCATGATGCCCATCTCGGGCCCAGTGAAGGGGTTGTTCCTAAACCTAGACATGACCTTCATGGCCACTTTGGTCCCAGTGAGGATATGGCGGGCCAGTGTGACCTGGGCAAAAATGCCCTCGCTGATGTCCCTCAGGACCACATAATTGTCCGTGAGGCCGTTCTTGCAGGGAGAGCTGGCAGTGAGGCCTGGCCTGGCCTCTCTACTCTCTCTCCTAGCACTGTCCATCAAAAGTTGCAGTAGCAACTGCCGATACTAAACCAACAAACAAAACAACAAACAAAAGTACAGCAAAATAACAAACCCAAACACACACACACACACACACACACACACACACACAAAACAAAACAAAACAAAACAAAACAAAACAAAAAACCAAAAAACCAACAAAGTCAAAACCCAAACCAACAAATAAGATCCAAAGCCACCAGTCCACCAAAAGCTCTAACTGTCTTGGAGTCCAGCAGGTCATCAAGAGCTCCCTGTACTAATGGACAAAGGCCAGCGGCCGCCAGGGCCTTATATAGCCACGGTTGGAGGCTCCGTCACAATGGCTCCTTGTAAGGTCACACAGCGGTCACGGCTGGGTGTGGCCCCCTGTGGCCGGTTCACTTCTGAGCCTCCAGGACTTTTCCACTTTAGTAAGAAGAATAAAAAGGACTCTTGAAGCTTTTTAGCTTTAGTGGGTTATGGCGGCTGAGTTTTACTTATTTAGAAATTAAAATTTGTAGGATGCTTCAATGTTCTTTTTTTTTTTTTTCATTTCTAGTAAAAAGAATCCAATAGTTTTTACTTTTAAAGAAGACATATCTACACTCAAGGTATTCCATTTCTTTTTCTCTCAACTTGAAATGATCGATGTTGAAAGAATGGTAGCACGTCACTCACATCCACGATACCAAAGAGCTCTGCTCCCTAAGACACTGTAGGACACGTTACTAGCATCTATGGGACCGAGAGAAACGGAGTGCTCCTCCTGATCACCCCGTGAGGCCCACATCACATCTCTTTAATTATGTTTAGACTTTTCTTGGTGTGTTGTTCTTACACATCACAGTGAGGCTCACAGTGATGCACACAGCGCTTGGGGTACTTCCTTCGGCGTCCCTCCCCGCTCCCCTCCCCTCCCTCCCGGTACATGTTAGTGAGGTTGGTCATGATGCCTTCATATACGGACATAGCTTTGTTTTAACTGTTTCTTTCTCGATCTTCCTTTTCTCCTTCCCATCTCTCTCCCACAATCCCTTCCACTGCTCTATCGGTCTCTTTCATTTTCACGAAGTCTATTTTGTTTCCTATTTTCTCTCTGGCTTCCACATATGAGAGAAAACGTATGTCCCTCGACTTCCTGAGACTGTCTGATCTCACTTAGCATAATATTCTCTAGTTCCATCCATTTTCCTGCAAATGACATAATTTTGTCCATTTTATGGCTGAGTAAAACTCCGTTGTGTGCATATGCCACATTTTCTTTATCTATTCTTTTGTTGACCGACACCTAGGTTGGATCCATATTTGTGTATTGTGAATTGTGCTACTATACGCATGGGTATGCATGTATCACTAGAGTATCCTAACTTTAATTCTTCTGGAAAGATACCAAAGAGTGATAAATCTGGGTCATATGGTGGTTCCATTCTCTGTCTTTTGAGGAACTTCCATACTGATTGTGGTTATACTAATTTATTTATTTATTTTTGGTACCAGGGATTGAACCCAGGGGCATTCTACCTCCGAGCTCCACCCCCAGTTCTATTTTTTTATTCTTTATTTTGAAACAAGGTCTCACTAAGTTGCGGAGGGCCTCACTAAGTAGCTGAGGCTGGCCGAGAACCTGGATCCTCCAGTCTCAGCCTCTCTAGTACTGGGATTAGAAGAGTGCGCCACCACTCCTGGCTTAATTTATTTATTTTTAATATACTTTTATTGGTGCATTATAGTCTCACATCAAAATGTAAATCATGTTAATATACTTTTATTGGTGCATTATATTTTCACATCACAATGTAAATCATGTTGATAGTGACATACATGCACACAGCACTTGGTGGGCTTTCCCCTGGCTCAGGAATTGTACACTTTAAAATGATGAATTTTACAGTATGTGAACTATGTATGTCTTTTAATAACATAAAGACAAAGTAAAATTAACAGGTAACAAACCAGAAAACCACTTGTAACACAACAAACAAAGTTAACTTACAAAGATTGGTTAAAATTAATTTTTAAAACACCAGAAGAAACATCAATAAAGGACAAGAGACAGTAAACTGCCTCATATAAAATGAAAAGAAATTTGAAGGGTATGAAATAGATAAATGTCTATTTCACTAGTAAATAAATTCAAATTAAAAGAAGACATTAGTGGTTATAATCCTATAATTCTCAATTTCCATGTTTTTAATATTTTCTGTCAGATGCATTTATTTTCCATTTTAGAATCAGAAAAATTCACTTAAAAGCCGGGTGTGGTGGCGCACTCTTGTAATCCCAGTACTAGAGAAGCTGAGACTGGAGGATCCGGGTTCTGGGCCAGCCTCAGCTACTTAGTGAGACCCTCTGCAACTTGGTGAGACCCTGTTTCAAAATAAAGAATAAAAAATAGGGCTGAGGGTGTAGCTTGGAAGTAGAATGCCCCTGGGCTCCAACTCCAGTGTGTGTTCCGAAAGCTGGTTCCTCGGTGGGCTGGATGTGCTTTGATCTGAGGCCTCTGACCACATGTATGCTGGTAGGCACTTGAGTGATTCCTTGTAATCCTATAATAGTAGCACCAACCCTGCATTCGCAAGTGAAGAAACTGAGGCTCAGCTCAGGATATAACTTTCCAAGGGCCACGTGGCCAATAGAAACTGGGAAATAGCTCGAAAAGCAGGTTCAACCAGGGGCCCAAACTCCCACCCCAGGAAACACCAGAAATTCCCTCTCCATTTCTGCTGGCAACCTAACCTTAGAGGCTGGCTCTTATCTGCAGCTGTCCCCTGAATCTGGCCTTCCCAGAGGCATCCTGAGCAGAGGCCGGGGCAGTGTCCAGCCTGCTGGAGGAAGGCGCAGGGTGGGTCAGACCTGCTCCAGGAAGGTGAAGACCAGGAGAGCTCACCTGGCGGGGGAAGCAGAGGTGGGCAATGTGCTTCTGCACGGGGAAGCAGCCCCTTATGTGTCCCCCTTTCTGCACACGTGTAGGAGGGTGTTGGGAACAGGAGGCGCAGGCTCAGAGGATCCAGGAAAGACAGAGCCCCCAACACCAGCTCAGAGCCAAAAACCGTGGAAACAGTGAATATTGCAGCAAAGGGTGCAGTGGAGTGGGAATGGGGAGCTTAATTTGAGAGGGAAGATCCCACCCCTCAAGAACTATGGATTTACCACAGGAATCCTCCTCCTTACGGTGGCTCTGTGTGTGTGTGTGTGTGTGTGTGTGTGTGTGTGTGTGTATTCCTGCTTGTGTGTAAGAGTGCATACCTGGGGCTGTGTGCTGCATGCACCAGACAGAAGCACGTAAGAACTGGAGCAGGCCATGGGGCTCTGTCTGTGTGCCCTTGATCAAGTCTGTTCCTCTGAGCCTCAACTTGCCTTGCATGGAGTGGAGCTCGGGCTGCTCCATCCTGAAGTGACCGTGTGAGTGTGGCCTCTTCAGGCAGGCAACCACCTGCACGGTGCTCTGCGGTGTAGAGGACCCCAGTCACTGGGCCTGGGGGCTGAGGGAGCCTTTCGTCACTCTGGGATCTGCCTCACAAAACCGAGGCACAGGTACTGCAGAACAAGACAGCGTCCCTTCATGTTTCCAGCGACAAAAGCGGTTCTCACACTTTTGTTGCTTCTTTAGTTACCCAAGTCAGGAAGAGGCCAGTTAGGAGTGACAGTGTGCAGGTGGCACCGGGTGCTGCCAGAGGCCTTGACAAGTCACCTGGAGCTCTGGGGCTCAACACTCACACTGAGTGCAGGAGCTAAGGTATATACAATGTGCACAGCAGGGCCCGCGTGTGTGGGGTCTACCACCTAGACTGCTATTGACCGTCCTTGGCAAAAGCATGGGCACGCAAAGGAGCCTGGGTTTTGGATGTGCTTGGAGCCATGCCATCCGTGCAACTTTGACTTTGACTTAACATTGTTCATGTCCCAGCAGTGCCGTTCCTAATTTTAAGACTCTGGAGTTACTGAATTCTTCACCTTTTTATCCTTATAAATGTCTGAGTGAGAAACGGTGAGAACCAGCACTTCTCCCATGGAAACCATACTCATCCTGTGCCTGTTTCAAGTGAAATGTGGTTAACTTCACAGGGCTCTGTAAAGTTACATGAGCATTTAGGTAAATGGAAAACCCCTCGCTCCAGCTTTTGCATCAATTTCGTGCCATGGATTCTGAGTGGGTCTTGGTTGTGTGTCAGAATGGCGAAGTCCTCTTGTCAAATCCCAATGAGCCTGTTCAGGAGACTAAACACATAGACCACCTGCAAGTGTTGTTGCAAGAGAGACATTGCTTCTGCCGTTATGTAGTTACCCAGAGAACAGAACAGATTTTATCTCCCAAATAGAACTGTTCATTTCTATTCCTCCTCAGATAATAAGGAATGCAAATTTTAATGATTTAAAAATACTTCCCCAAGTTTCCAATCAGATCTTAGTCCCTTTATCTTTTATTTCTATTTTATTTTTGTGGTTATTTTGCAGTGTTGGCAGAGCAAACTGAGGGCCTGGTGCATGCAAGGTAAGCGCTCTGTCACTGTACTACATCCCAGCCCCAGCCTCTTGTCTTCTAAATAGAGTGAGAAAACAGATAAGCCAGGCAGAAGGAAATGTTTGTAGCTCTTCCTAACAAGCACAGCAGGTACTCTTAAAGTGGGTGACCAGCAGCCACATCACCTGGAAACTATTTATTTTATTTTACACACACACACACACACACACACACACACACACACACACACACACAGTGTGTATGGCACTGGGGATTGAACCACCCAGGGGTATTCTACCTCTGGCCTGTACCCCCAGCCCTATTTTATTTTTTATTGTTGAACAGGATCTTGCTAAGTTAATGAGAGTCTCACTACTTGCCGAGGCTGTCCTTGAATCTGTGATCCTCCTGTCTCAGCCTCCCAAGTACTGGGATCATAGGCATGAGCCACCACACCACACCCGGTGAAAATAGGAAGCAAAGGTGGGGAGGGCAGCGATCAAGTTTTTCAAGTCCTCTCGGTGATGCTGATGCAGGCTCGAGTTTAAGAGCAACTCCTTTACAGCAAAAAAATTGGAATAATATTGCTGGTTATGTAATTCGGCAAAATAAACACAAGCACAACACACACACACATATCTACATATACATAATACACACGTATACTTGTATATATGCACACTTGTATACACCCATGCATTATATACAATTCAAAATATACACCTTTACATTAAATATACATGTGCACACATACATATATATAACATGCATGTACACACACTCACATACAAAACACCACATATAATATATGAATGCATACATGCATGTAATGCACACTTATCTAATATACACATACATACCTGTATATATAATATGCACAAACAGTATACACTTGCATACATATAATACATATTTTATACACACATACGTGAGACAGTATATGTACACATATGAATAATTTAAGGTTTTCTTTTGTGATTGTCACAGAAAAGCAGTGGTGAGCTAGCAGCTAGAACCAGCGCCCCAACGAAAGAATGGAATCATTTCCAACACCATTGTATCTCTCCAATCTCGCACCCTGTTTCTGAACCACAGCAGTACTGAACTGTGTGCTTATTAGTATCCTGATCTTGTAGAAAAAGAATGTCTTTTTAAAAAAATTGTGCATTCAAGCCAGACGTGGTAGCCTACACTTGTAATTCCAGTACTTGGGAGGCTGAGACAGGAGGATCGAAGGTTCGAAGCCAGCCTCAGCAACTTGTGAGGTCGTCTGCAACTTAGACCTGTTTCAAGATAAAGAATAAAAAATTGGGCTGGGGATAGAGCTCAGAGGTAAAATACCCCTGGGTTCATCCCCAGTACCAAAAACAAAACAAAAAACACAAATGTGTGCATTCCAGTTGTGAATGAGAGCTTCAACTTCTCTGCTACTCCGTTTTTTGGCTATAAAACAGGGTAATGCCATGCCAGTATGGTGGTGCACACTTGTAATTCCAGTACGTGGGAGGCTGAGACAGGAGGATTGCAGGTTCAAGGAAAGCCTCAGCAACTTAGTGAGGTCCTGTTTCTAAATAGAAAATAAGAAGGGCTGAGGGTATAGCTTGGAGACAGAATATCCCTGGGTTCAATCCCCAATAGTGAAACACCCCCCCCAACACACACTCTCCCCAATAGGGCAATGCCATCAATCCCCAATACTGAAACACACACACACACACACACACACACACACACACACACACACTCCCCAACAGGGCGATGCCAACCTGTTAGTGCTCTAAGAAACTAGACTTGCTTCCATTTGGATTTGGAGCATCATAGAATCCTGGGGCCAGACACTGTAGGCCATCTTGTCCAGTCTCCCATCTGTTACTGGTGACTTGGCATAAGCTGGGCTGAGCGGTGACCCTGGCTTCCTGGGGGGTCCTCATAGCCATCTGGGGAGCCTTGTGGGTGACAGCCCCAGGTTATGCCTTGCTCCCCCTGTGTCCCCAATGTACCCGACGGTGCTCCCTATTTGCAGAGAATGTGCTGCCACACCGGGGACTTTCTGTAAAGGAAGCACACTGCAGCTCCAGTTTAAAAAAATGGCACCAGGGATTAAACCCAGGGGCATTCTGCCTCTGAGCTACACACCCAGCCCTTTTTAGTTTTTTGAAACAGGTTCTCAGTAGGTTACTGAGAGTCTTACTACATTGCTGAGGCTGGTCTTGAACCTGCAATCCTCCTGTCTCGGCTTCCCAAGTACTGGGATTATAGGCATGCCCTACCACACCTGGCTGCAGCTCCATTTTTTAATGTTTCAAATTATATAATAGCTGATTGATACACAGCAAGCAAGTATAACCATCAAGTATCAAGCGAGTTGTATGGTTATACTTTGTATTAAGCTTTGTATCATTTCTTACATTAAAAGTAAGAAATGTCCTGAACCAATGCCACCATGAAAGAATGGAATCATTTCCAACTCCATTGTATCTCTCCAACCCAGGACCCTTTTTCTAAACAGAGGCCACAGAGTGCTGAATGGTGTGCTTATTAGTCTCCTGATCTTGTAGAAAAAGTGTTTCTTTAAAATTGTGTGCATCCCTAAATAATGTATAGTTTCAATGTTTACTTCTAGGTTTTATGAAAAGTGCCATCATTTCTCTGACTCATCCCTATTGTTGCGTGCAACTATGATGTATTTATTTTTGATGTTTCATAATAATCTATTGTGTTGATATATACCATGAATTCTTTTCTTCCTTCTGTGAATGGAAACATCGGTCTTTTGCCATAGGTGGGTGAAGCCTTTTCCAGACTTTTTTTTTTTTTTGTGGTACTGGGGATTGAATTGAACTCAGGGGTGTTCTACCTCCGAGCTATACCCCCAGCCCTATTTTTTTTATTCTTTATTTTGAAACCGGGTCTCACTAAGTTGCGGAGTGTCTCACTAGGTAGCTGAGGCTGGCCGCGAACCCGGATCCTCCGGTCTCAGCCTCCCGAATGCTGGGATTACAAGCGTGCGCCATCAGGCCCGGCTCTTTTCCAGACTTTTAAAAGCTAGGGAGCCAGTTCTGGGTGGCAGGGCATGCAAAGATTTAAATTGACAAGAGATGTCAAATTGTTCTTCCAAAATTGGATGAATTCTACCCTTTGGCTTCCCTTCAACATACGCACTTGCCAATCTGGACAAAGTGGAATGATGGTCATTTTGAGTTTCATTAGCATGTTCATTATTACGGTGGAGAGCAAGTGTCTTCACACATGTGCTTACTTACCAATCATGTTTTCTCTCCCTTAACATGCTTGTCCTTGTCTTTTCCCCATTTTGGGGAGAGAGGGTCTTTCTTTTTCTTAATGAGTTTAAAAAAATTTTTATAGTCATTCCTCAATATCAGGACCCTTGAGAACATCAACAACCATAGACACCCAATTCCCTTAAAATGGTGTAATATTTATACATAACCTGCACAATCCTCTCATAGACTTTAAATCATCTCTAGATGATTTGTAATACCTAATACAAGGCAAATGCTATGTGAACAGTTGTTATAGTGTATTATTTAGGAGATAATTGTGAGTATAAAAAAAACTCTGTACATGTTCAGTTCAAAAGCAATTTTTTTTTCCTGAATATTTTTGATCTGTGGTCAGTTAAATCTGTGAACAGGATACCCGTGGGTACTGAGGGCCAGCTGTGTATAAGTTGAACACTAACCCATTCTCTGCTACCTAGATGACACAGGACTTTTCCAGTTGGTGGCTTGTCTTTTTATGTCTAGTGTGCTTTTGATGAGCAGAAATTCTTAATTATAATGTCATAAAATTTACTTAGTGAATGTCTTTCTTTTGGTATCTTGTTGAAGCAATTTTCCTTCCTTCAAAGTAAAAAAAGGGCCCCTCCCTCTCTCTTTTTTTTAATTGAGTTCTAGCTTTACCTTGCACATTTAATTCTTTATTCTGTGAAGACTGAAGTCTTGTGTAAAGAATCCAGCATGATTCCAATTTCTTATTTCCTAGCATTATTTATTGAACATCTGTTATTTTCCCAGAGATCAATAATCCTACCTTTGCTGAATGTCAAATTTCCATATCCATGTGGGTATATGCCTAGGCCTTTTTGTGGGGGAGGGGGGCTGGGGAGGACTGGAGATTGAGCCCAGGGGCATTGTACCTCTGAGCTACACCTCCAGTCCTTTTTATTTTTTGTTCTGAAATAGGGTCTCATTGGATTTCTTTTTTCTTTTTTTTAATTGGTGCATTGTAATCATACATCTTTGTTAGGTACAAGCTGTTAAAGGCATACATGCACACATTTCTCATTTAACATTTCCCCAATTCCTGCCCCACTTCCTTGTCCTCCCTCCTTCTCAGGTTCAGTTTAGTGATTAACTTTGATATGTTTGTGAAAGTACATCATGTGCATTAGGGTGTCCCCCCCCCCCCACATCACCTTTAGTTAAGTCAACTTCTTTGCTCATCTAAGGTTTCTCCTTCTTCATCAGGAGTCCCTCTTATGCCCCATTTTCTCCCTAGCATCCACATATTGGGGAGAATATACAATGTTTTACTTTTTGTGACTGACTAATCTCACTTAACATAATGTTTTCCAGTTCTATCCATTTCCTTGTAAATAACATGATTTTGTTCTTCTTTATGGTTGAGTAAAATTCCACTGTGTACATATACCATAGTTTTGTAATCCATTCATCTGTCGATGGACATCTTGGCTGTTTCCATAGTTTGGCAATTGTGAATTGTGCAGCTATAAACATAGATACACATGCATCGGTCTAATAGTTTGGTTTCCATTGTTTTGGGCAGATACCCAGAAGTGGTATTACTAGATCATGGGGTAGGTTCATTCCCATTCGTCTGAGGATCCTCCATACTATTTTCCAAAGTGGTCGCACTATTCTGCAATCCCAGCAACAATGTATTAGGGTTCCCACTTCTCCACACCCCACAAGCATTTGTTGTTGTTTGTGTTCTTGATGATTGCCATTCTGATTGGGGTTAGGTGAAATCTCAGGGTAGTTTTGATTTGCATCTCTCTGATTGCTAATGATGTTGCACATTTCCTCATTTATTGGCCATTTGTATTTCTTCTTTTGTGAAGTGTCTATTTAGATCCTTTGTCCATTTTTTTATTGGATTATTTGCTTTCTTAGCTGTGAGTTTCTTGAATTTTCTGTATGTTCTAGATATTAGTCCTCTATCAGAAGAGTAGCTGGCAAAAATTTTCTCCCATTCTGTGGGCTCTCTGTTGAAGTTCTTGATAGTTTTCTTTCTTTCTTTTTTTTTTTTCGGTACTGGGAATTGAACTCAGGGACATTCTACCTTCGAACTATACCCCCAGCCCTATTTTTTTATTCTTTTTTTTTTTTTTTTTTTTTTTTTTTTTTTTTTTTTTTTTTTTTGTTTTTTTTTTTTGTTATTTTTTTTTTTTTTTTTTTTTTTTTTTTTT
>PVLC010013346.1:0-42077 GCA_004027655.1 Graphiurus murinus | reverse complement strand
TTTTTTTTTTTTCTTTTTATGAAGTCCAAAGCCAAGAGGGTGGAAGGATATAGTGCTAGCCATATCTATCTTCTCCATCCTTTGTTGAAAGGCATTAGAGAAGTGCCCCAAGCTTTCATGGTAACATTGTTAGACTAGACTTACAGATGGAAAGAAGCAATCTCACCTGCTCCATGAAGGTGTATGTCATTCTTTCCATTGTCTTGAGGAAAGTGTAAAATAAGAGTCTGTGGTTATCATTACCTGGTATCACCTACCTAGGATGAATCAATTGGCTGTAATTTGGGTTAACACAGTAAACACAGGTAAGCCTGGCTCAGGACAGTTGCATCAGAGCTCTTAGAAGTTCACTTAATTTTGTTTTTTTCTGTAGCTAGTGGCCAAGTTGAGCTTTCTCCTTTCCTTCAGGGTTTTTATGCCCACTCTGAGCTATTTCCCTTATTTAGATGATAATGCCAGTCTTTCAAGCACATGGCATTTAAAAGAGATCACCACCATTTCCCTTTTCTTTCCATTTTCTCCAGCTTTCTTCACTTTCTTTTCAAATACAGATGATTGTTCCCATATAAAATTTTTATGAAATATGTTCAAATCTCTGATCAAGAAATACTCTCTCTGTTCTTACATGGATTGAAATGGATTTGATCATTAAAATGTAATTGGGTTTTAGACGTGTCTTTATTCTGAGTTGTTCTTAACTTTTTTCCCCAATATGTGCCCCAAGGATACAGTAGCACCCAGAGCACTTTTGTTCCCTCCCATCTGTATTGACTCTGCGCCGTGAAGGGGTTTGTAGTTTTTAGAAAAACTGTAGGAGTGAGGAGAGGGAAGCCAAGGGACTCCTTTCTTCCTAGAGAATGGTCAGTAGATGGAAGATTTTCTCCAAGGGACTCAGGCACAAAATCCACTGGAATTGAGAAATCTGAGTAGTGTAGAAAGCAGCAGTTTTGACTTGAAATGGAGAAAGGATGCATAGAAGCTGCCAGGAATATTTGGGAAAGAGATGGTGACTTGGAGCTAAAAGTTTAGAATCTGGCCCTAATTGTATCTTAGTAACAGGAAAGCGAATTGCTTACTGGCTGAACTTCAAATCTCTCATCTGTAAAATCATGACAATAATAAATATACCTCTTTCACAGTGTTGCTTTATAAAATAGCTCACAAATGTTATATGAGTACCTATGTATGACTCAAGGGTGTTAAAAATAACTCTGGCCTTAAGTCTGAGATGGTAGAAGGGAGGCTAATGAATTAGGAAAGGGAGCTGGTAATGACTCAAACCTACTGGATGTGGGAATCTGTGTCGGCCTGAATTGGATGAGATTGTGTACCTTAGTGATTTCGCCCAGGTGGCTTGTGAGCACTTGAAAAGACGCAGTGAGTGTTTTGAGTTGTACAAGAGTGCATCAGGGAAGGAAGCCATAGGACATGGAAAGAGAGCGAAGCTCCTCCAGGACGTGGACTTGGGAAGTTACCTAGAGATACCAAGAAGCAGGAATCCTTCCTTATAAGTGCTACTTTGGGCTCACAATGAACCACAGATTCCCAACCCTGCTCCTGGTTTCTTCTACTTCTGTCTCTTTACAAAGCTTTCTAAAAGAAGTACATGGCGAGGTTTAAGAGAACTGAGTATTATTATTAAATGGCAATGGTAGGCAGTGCCAAGAATGTGACAATTATTACAAAATCTCATTATGTCACTACTTTAAAAGCCCCACAATTCCCTCTGCCCTCAGGGTTAAAGACCAACTTCCTTACCTCAGCATTCCGAGTCCGATAAAATTTGGCTCCCATTTACTTCTGTACTCTCCTCCTGCTATCCAGTTCTCACCATCACATATCTCCTGTTTCTAGTCTAGATAAAATTCTCATGGCTTTAACCACACCAAATTCTGTGTGTGTGTGTGTGTGTGTGTGTGTGTGTGTGTGTGTGTGTGTTACTGCGGATTGAACCCAGGGGCATTCTACATCTGAGCTACACCCCCAGCCTTATTTCATTTTTTATTTTTGAAACTCATTAAGTAGTAAAGGACCTCACAAAGTTGCTGAGGCTAGCTGCAAACCTGAGATCCTCCTGTCTCAGCCCCCCAAGTACTGGTATTAAAAGTGTGTTGCCACCATGCCCCGCTCCAAATTCTTAACAAGTCTTCTCTCTAGCTTTTTGTGCACCATCTCCTCTGCCTGTAACAGCCTTTTCTCTGCCTCTTATACTTTTATTCAGTCTCTCAGACACAGCTCAAACATCTTCACTTCCACAGAGACTGGATATTGGTAATCCACCCTCAGTTCCCATAACAACACTTTATTCATTCTCTTCTTATGGTCTGCACTGTCACCACTTGACTGTGAACTCCTTGAGGATGGTGCTTGTTTCCCAGTTCTTAGCATTATACTTGACACATAGCATATTGATTACAAAAGTTTAATACAGTTTCACACATTCTACCACCTTACCCCAGATTCCATGGCCAAAAGCAGCCTCCATTCTACCTGTCTCATTTAGACTTCACCCAATACACTCCAGGTCCCTACTTTTGAAAAGGTTTTTAAATTTCAGAAGGAAAACAACAAAAAATTTTAGAGAGAGTTTTGGTTAATTTTTTTTTAGTTCAATATCCTCTTTTTCAGTAAATTACCAAGACTTCATTGCTAAGTTGTGTCTTCATGCTGTACACACCAGAAGATTTTACCCAAAGTAAGAGGGACAATGTGCCCTAAAATCATTTGATTTAGCACCTAATTGCTCTTTAGGAAAAGATCTGCAAAACTTAGAGTTCAGTTTGTCACCTCATTCCTGGAAGTCTAGCAACATCTCCTTGACTTCAATTGGTTCTTTACACTACTTTGCATTTCTCTTTTACAGACCACTGAGTCCACAATGGGGCTTTGGTTTGAATATGTCTCCCAAAGGTTCATGTGCTGGAAGCTTGGTTCCCAGTATGATCATGTTGGGAGGTGGTGGAATCCTTAAGAAGGGGGCCTAATGGAAATTAGTTATGCCACTGGGTTATCATCCTTGGGAGAGATTAATGGAGTTCCCCTGAGCCCCTGAGACCAGGTTGTTAAAAAAGAGTGAGCCTGGTCCCTCGCGCTCTCTCACTCCTCTCACTATCTGATCTCTCCCTCTTGCACACACTCCCACCATGATGCCTTCCGCCACATTGTGATATAGCCAAAAGGCCCTCACCAGAGATGAACAGTGCCAGATCCATGTTCTTGGATCTTCACATTGTGAGCCAAATAAATGTCTTCCACATAAAGGTGTCTTATTATAGCAACAGAAAACAGACTAAGAAAAATGGTTTGTTGCCAGGTGTGGTGGCGCACGCTTGTAATCCCAGCATTCAGGAGGCTGAGACCAGAGGATCCGGGTTCGTGGCCAGCCTCAGCTACCTAGTGAGGCACTCCGCAACTTACTGAAACTTGGTTTCAAAATAAAAGAATAAAAAATAGGGCTGGGGTTATAGCTCGGAGGTAGAATGCCCCTGAGTTCAATCCCCAGTACCGCAAAAAAAAAAAAGAAAAATGGTTTGTTGATTTGAATTGCAGGAAGGAAGTCTACTAGTCAGTTAATATTCAAGATCTCTGAATCACAGAACCTTTCATATCAAAAATAAAAATCGTGCTCAAAATGTAAATATAAAGAAGTATATGATAACATTAAGGCTCAGAAGTTCAATTCAGCTCATATAAGTAATGTTTGGGATGCTTCATTCCCCTCTCAAGAGGCTCACATTCTAGGGAAGGAAGGAGAAAAAACAGTGGTCACAATATAGTGTAGTGACTGCTCTTTAGGATGTTCCTGGGGCCCAGAGAAAGGGCAGGCATCCTAGTCTGGGAGTGGTTGGGAAATAAGAGAGTACATAGGCTCAGCAAAAATTTTTCAAAAGAGTTGATGCATCAGCAGACTCTTTAAAATTGAATAGACATTAGGAGATTTTAGGCAGTGTTTCCTCAACTGCAGAAACGTGCAAAAGTACAGAAACAGCATGAGGAAACAGGTTTGGAAGGGGCGGATCACAGGGTATGTAGCATGGATCTAAATGATGTCAAGTCCTTTCATGTTAAGAATCAAGCTTTGACCCTTTAATCAGGGAAGGTGGATTTCATAATTACACTTAGGCCTAGCCTGGTAGAAGTTATCATTGTAATGAATTTTAAAATTGCTCAGGACTCTTCCTACTATACATCAGGATCACCCTTGCCATCAAAGTGTTTGGTGGAGATAAATGTTCATGGGTTCATGTATGAATTTACATCCCAGCTCTGTCACTTAGTAGCCGTGAAACATCAGGCAAGTAATTAACTTTTCTCAGCCTTTTTCCACATTTGTGAAATGGATAAAGGAGATAATCCACAGAACACAGGATCTGGTGTGTGTGTGTGTGTGTGTGTGTGTGTGTGTGTGTGTGTGTGTGTTATATATGTTATATACATATAACATATATATATATGTGTTAAGTGTTCATAAATGTTAGTTTAATGATCAAGATGAGTCCAGAGAGCCTAATGATGATATAAGAATAAATGGGTGGTTAATCAAGGATGGTAACTAACTACAGCTCAAAAAAATCCATATTCACGGAGTCTCTTAAGAAGTTATCTAATCCAGGGGTGGTGGTGCATGCCTATAATACCAGTACTTGGGAGGCTGAGACAGGAGGATTATAAGTTTGAGGCCAACCCCTGCAACTTAGAGAGATCATGTTTCAAAATAAAAAATATAAAGGGAGCCGGGCATGGTGGTGCATGCTTATAATCTCAGCATTTGGGAGGCTGAGACCAGAAGATCCGGGTTCACGGCCAGCCTCAGCTACCTAGTGAGGCACTCTGCAACTAAGTGAGACCCTGTTTCAAAATAAAAAGAATAAAAAATAGGGCTGGGGGCATAGCTCGGAGGTAGAATGCCCCTGAGTTCAATTCCCAGTACCACAAAAAATAAATAAATAAAATAAAAAGGGCTGGGGATGCAGTTCAGTGATAAAGGGCCCCTAGGTTCCATCTCTAGTACAAGGAGGAGGAGGAGAAGGAAGAGGACGAGGAGGAGGAGGAGTTATGTAGCTGGGTCTGGTGGTGCATACTTGTAATTACATTACTTGAGAAGCTAGATGATCCCAGTTTTGAGGCCTGCCTCAGCAACTTAGCAAGATCCTATTTCAAAATAAAATAGGGCTGGGGGCCAGATGTGATGGTACATGCCTGTAATCCCAGTACTTGGGAGGCTGAGACAGGAGACTCACAGAGCCAACCTTAGCAACTTAGCAATATCCTGGAGGTGTAGGTTGGATGTAGAATGCCCCTGGCTTCAATTCCCAGTATCACAAAAAAGAAAAAAAAAAAAAAAGTTACCTAATGTACTCCTCTGTACCCAAGAGTATCAGTGCTTCAGTCAACAGTGTCACCCTGCCTTCCACCAAGGACCTTAAATATGCAGGAGGAAAGATTGGGGTGCAGAAGAAGGATGAAAAAAAAATCAGAAGCAGGAAGAAGGGAATGAAAGATAAAGAAAAAGGGAGAAGAATGGTGAGCCAAAGGAGATAGAAAACACCCTTTAGTGACATATCTGCCATTACAGCTGCCTGTTCCTAGCTTCAGTTTTCCAAAGGAAGAGTTTGGAAACTCCAAGAAGTCATATATTCAGTAATCCCAGAGGTCTAACTATAAAAAGATCCCAGAAAAAAGAAGGATGTCCCTGGAGACCTTAGGGAGGCATCCTTTCTAAGGAACTCTTTATCAAACCCTAGAGAATATTTAGTGTCACTAGATAGATGATGGTGTTTACTAAGACTGCTGGCGCTATGGAGGGATACCACATAGAAACAAAAACGTTAGGGCCAATGTTTACAGATGAAATCCCTCTGAGAACCAAGTTTTAGAGTAGTCAAACACCCTTTTATTATCCCGTGTGGAAATAGATTCATGCTGCCAATGCTAGCAGTCGCTTACTGTTGGTGGTAGTTTAAACAAATTATTTTCCTTCCAGGAGTTTTTGACCAATAACTCACCCCTTCTCCCCACCCCCCTTTTTAAAATTTTGACCCAGTGTTCTTGTGTAGCACTGTCTCTTAAGTACTTAATCCTGAGAGATGACTCTGTCCTATTTATCTTTCTCACATCTTTCAATTTTTTTTTTTTTTTTTTGTGGTACTGGGGATTGAACTCAGGGGCATTCTGCCTCTGAGCTATACCCCCAGCCCTATTTTTTATTCTTTATTTTGAAACCGAGTCTCACTAAGTTGCGGAGTGCCTCACTAGGTAGCTGAGGCTGGCCACGAACCCGGATCCTCCAGTCTCAGCCTCCCAAAAGCTGGGATTACAAGTGTGCGCCACGACGCCCGGCTCTCTTTCATTTTTTCAGTTGGCATTCTAGTTTATTTTCAGAGCCTAAGCTGTCCTGTCTGCTCTTTTTTTCTGTTCTTAGGACTTCTTCCTTCTCCTCCTTTGGCTCCTGGTAGTTTAGCAGGGATAATGCTGAACTAGGGGCAGATGTTAATTGGGCAAAATAAGTCAAGCAAATAAAAATTTCCCAATATTTGGTTTCAGGTTAGTTAGCCACAGAAGCTCTTTCTTAGATGTGTTTTTGTTTGTTTGTTTTTTAATGTGTTTACATAACACCCCTTGGCTGGGGCCGTTCACTTTCTTCCAGGTGACAGAGCAATGGAAAGAGAATGCTATTAAGACCAAAGACATTACTCAGTAACAGGGCAACAAGACAGAACCATGTGCCAGTGGCCACAGCCCAGTTTTCACCAAAATCTTGAGGAAATGTTTTATGTCAATATCTGTTTCTAACGACACAGAAGTTTTTATTTTACTTCCTACAAGAATGATAATTGGATGGATGGTGAATTTACTGCTTTTAAAGATTCACTCCTAACCCATGTTTCATTCCTAAATAACAGAAGAAAAGCATTATCGTTATTATTATTTTGTGTGGTGCTGGGGATTGAACCCAGGGCTTCACACATGCTAGGCAAACACTACCATTGAGCTACATTCCTGGCTCCATAAAGACATTATCATAATAAACACATAGTTTTTAGTGTATATTACATATAAGATACCAACCAGGTACCAGGTGAACAAAGGAAGAAAACATAATTTATATTCAGACAACTTACTCTTCTGAGGAGATAGGAAATGTACATTAACATACATACAAGCTGGGCGTGATGGCCTGTAGTCCCAATACTTGGGAGGCTGAGACAGGAGGTTCACAAGTTTGAGGCCAGCCTCAGCAACTTAATGAGGCTATCAGCAACTTAGTGAGATCCTGTTTCAAAATAAAAAGGACTGGGGTTGTAGCTTGTAGCTAGAATGCTCCTGGGTTCAAGCCCTAGCACCATAAAAACAACAACAAAACATACATATATTTTAACAGATAAAAACTGCCATATAACATATACTGAGTGCAAAATGCAAATTATATAAGTAGACTGACCATATAGTCCAGTTTATGGTTCAGAGTAATTTTGCCCGTTTGACACTCCAATGTCAATGTCCCGATATAGGTGATACATTAGGTAATCATTGTATGTACAGACCAGCAGTCTAGGAATTAAGGGGAAGGAATGATTATCAATAGCTAGGGCATTTGTGGGGAGTTCATGGAATGGTTAGAAACTGGGATGGGCCTTGAAGGAAGAGTTAGAACATAGGCAAGAAGAGAGCATTCTACAGCCAGGCATGGTGGCACATGCTTGTAATCCCAGTACTTGGGAGGTTGAGACCGGAGGATTCGGGTTCACGGAGAGTCTCAACTACTTAGTGAGGCTCTCCACAACTTAGTGAGACCCTGTTTCAAAATAAAAAATAGGGCTGGGGGTGTAGCTCTGAGGTAGAATGCCCCTGGGTTCAATCCACAGTACCAGGGGAAAAAAAAAAAAAAAACCAGAGCAGTCTACAGGGAAGTAGCAGGAACCCAGGTACCAAAATGGACACAGTAATTAAGGACCGTCACAGCACACCTTCAGGGGACCTAGTTCACATCATTTCCCTTTGAGTGGCACCCTCCTAGTGGTGCAATTGTTGGCTCTAAGGGTATGATGTATTGGGGGAGCAATTGGAATATTACTTCAGCTGGGGAAGAGAATTTGTGTAAGATAAGGATAGAAACAAGCACAGAGCGCAGTGGAACACAGTAGATGCCAGATTAAGAAGTTAAAATTTTATCCTGTAGGTGGTAGGAATCTAAATGAATTTTAAGCAGGAAATGTTACAACAAAATGTTTGGGGGAGATTAATATTCCCAACTGAACTATTCAATGTGTCGAAAGAAAAATAAAGCAGAAGGAGAAGTCATTTCTTAAAAGTTGGAAGCACCTAGGAGGGACATGATGACGCTGAGGTGTGTAGAGGCAGAAGGAAGCAGATGTGAAGAGACAGATTTGTGAGAGTTGCAAAGGCAGCGCTGATGGAATGTGGTAATTGGCCAACTGTGTAAGGAAAGGGAACAGCCCAAAACGATTCCCTTTCCTGGAAAGATTTCTGGGCTGGGGGTGTTGCTCAGTGGCAGAGTGCTTGCCTAGCATGTATGGGGCCCTGAGTTCCATCTCCCGCATCACAAAAATAGAACTAAAAATAAATGGAACCCACTGTGCCAATAGTCCCAGCTACTCTGGAGGCTGAGGCAGGAGGATCACTTGAGGCCAGGAATTTGAGACCAGTAACATACTGAGACCTTGTCTCAAAAAAAAAAAAAAAAAAAGAAAGAAAGAAAGAAAAAGTAGCTCAAGATTTTGAACCTGAGTAACTGAGAGATTAATGGTATTGTGCTGAGACAAGGAATCAACTTTCAGGGGAAAAGATGGGCTCTGCTCCAGCTTATGGTGACTTTGGGATACCCACCTGGAAATGTCCAGTAAGAAATACTAAAATAGTGCTGAGACAGGAGATTATGGCTACAGATGTGGATTAAGGAATTCTGTGGAGCAATTGAAAAACAAGGTATTCTTCTTTATGATCCTATATAGTAGAAAGCCTATGATTATTTCTTGGGTTGCACTTACCCTTTGTAGAGTAGGGAGGAATATAGCTTGCAGAAAGAGTAGAAGATAAGGCTCAAAGATAGAAGGAAGCAGGGCAGTGTTTAGTCAAGAGGACCAAAGGAAGGAAAGTTTCACGCTGGAGCAGTTGGTCTACAGAATCAAATGACTGCAGAAAGTCATCATTTTTGCCAGTGAGGGTGACTTTGGGACCCTTGTGGGGCACAATGTTGTTGTAATTATCTAGGTGGGCTCCATGTTATAAGGGTTAAGGGATGATCAGGTGGTGAGTCAAGGGAGATGATGAATGAAGTTGGATCTTATGAGAAGTTTGGCAGTAAAGGGAGAGAGAGACACTAGGATGAAAATTCAAGGAAGGAAGGATTTTTTTTTTGTACTGGGGATTGAACCCAGAAGCATTCTGCCTCCAAGCTACACCTCCAGCCCATATTTATTTATTTATTTTAATTTTGAAACATAGTCTCACTAAGTTGCTGAGGCTGGCCTTGAAACTGTGATCCTCCTGTCTCAGTCTTCCAAGAACAGGCATGTGCCACTGTGCCTTGCTAAAGAAGGGTATTTTTTTTTTAAGGATATGATAAGGAATTTGTGCTCTGTGTTGAACTGTAGAAAGTGCTTCATTTGCTTCGAATAAATTCCAAGTTTTCAAAATGCTCACAATACCTTTTTTCCTCTGAATTCCAACCAAAAAGCTTACTAGAGCAAGGGGGGGGGGAAGGAAATATGGGAAAAGAACCAATAAAGGATTCAACAGGTAGTCATCGCAGGTGACTAAAATGGACCTAATTACTTTCATGTACCTGGAGCCCCTCTCTGTTCAGGCAGGAACCATATATATGTATGATTGGGGCAGACATTAAGGTAGGAGAGGACATCTCTAAAATACTGAGGTAGAGCACTCGCTTAGCATGTGAGGCTCTGGTTTGGATCCCCAGTACCACAAAGTAAATAAAAAAATTTTTTAAAAAAAGGAATTTGTTTGCTGTGTGTGTGTGGGGGGGGGGGAGATTGAACTCAGGGTCATTCTACCTCTGAGCTATACCACCAGCCCTATTTTATTTTTTATTGTGACACAAGGCCTCACTAAGTTGCTGAGGCTGGCCATGAATCCACAATCTTCCTATCTCAGCCTCCCAAGTGCTAGAATTACAGGTGTGTGCCACCACACCCAGCTTGTCTGCTATTTTGTTTTGTTTTAGAGTTTACAAAGCCCTTAATTAACTCCCTATTTAAGAAACCCTCAATGGCCTACAGATTCCGCAGCCTGATGTCCATCCTGCTTTCTGCTTTCTTGGCCACCATCCTAGTGCAGGCCCCAATTACTTTTCCCCTTGACTGCTGTAATGGCCTGTCTCCTGTCGCTCTCTGCTCTGCTGTTGCTGCCAGGCTCAATCTCCCAAAGCACAGTTCTGATCCTATCTGTGTGTCACCTAAAAGCCGTCAGCAGATTTCCATTGTCAATGGAATTAGGTACAGATTCCTCACCCTGGTTTTTAAAGCCAGCCACAACATGGCTTTGGTTCATCTTTTCTGCCTTATTTTCTACAATTTCCATATATTCAAACTGATCTACAGGCATGGGAAAGGGTGTGACTTGGCCCTTCTATTTGGAGTAGCCATGTGAAATTTCCCTACAAAAACAAGAGGCGATTTACACAGGAAGGAGGGTGGAAGATGTGACAGTCATTTTTCAGTGTCTGTTAAATGTGCTCTTACTGTCTGAACCCTCCCCTTGATGTAGGATAGAAGAAATAATTTGGCAGGAAGGAGACAAACAGGAAAGAAAAATACAGATATCCCTTTAATATAAACACCTAAAACTGAAGTGCAGCAGGCTCCATTCCACCTTTGGAAGTTCCTTAGGCCCTGCCCCCACCTAAGAGCCAGGACAAAGGACACTGGAATTTACAGCCAAGGGCAGACCCATCTTGAAACCTGAAAAAGAAGAAGGACTCAATTTGGACCACCTACTCAATTTGCGCCCACCAATACCTGAAGAAGGAGGAGGTCCAGACCTCTTCTGTGCCCAGCCCTCTTAAAAGCCTATAAAGGAAGAAGTTAACCACGCCTCTCTCTCTTGGGACCTGGGAAGCTCATCAGGACAGGAAGATGCCCACTCACCTGTTTTTCTCCCCTTTCCCTTATTTTCCTAAATAAATTCCTACTTTTTGTTCCTAAATGGCACGTGTTAAAATTCTTTTTATCACGGATGCCAAGGACCCACGTGTGGGACCGGGTTATCCCACAACACCCTGACATATTTTGTTTGTAAGTTTTTTTTATATATTATCTACCCAGTTTTTTTGTGAATATATTAGAGTGCTTTGTGAGCTTCTATTCCCACCCTGCTAGAGTAGATGCAGCCCAAGGCACAACAGTTCTTATTTCTTCCCTTTCAGGTCTATGCCATGCACACAGGAGCATTCAATATATATTTTTAAAATTCCCTGACTATATTGAAAGAGGTTGTAGGTTGCCTTTGCTTATCATCTCTCAAGATTTTTTTTTGGGGGGGGGGGTTCTGGAGATTGAACCCAGGGGCATTCTACCTCCGAGCTACATCCCCAGTCCTATTTTTTATTCTTTTTATTTTGAAACAGGGTCTCACTAAGTTACAGAGGGCCTCACTAAGTAGCTGAGGCTGGTCACAAACCGGGATCCTCCTGTCTCAGTCTCCCAAGTACTGAGATTACAGGCGTGTGCCACCACGCCTGGCTCTCAAGATGTTCTTACTCCTTCCTGTTAAAATGCAAATGTTAGCATGTTGGTAATCCCAGTTCTTGGGAGGCTGAGACAGGAGGATCATAGTTCGAAGGCAGCCTCAGCAACTTAGCCTTTCAGCAACCCAGAAAGACCTTGTTTCAAAATAAAAAATATAACAGAGCTGAGGATGTATCTCAGAGGTAGAACACCCCTGGGTTTGATCCCCAGTAAAACACACTACACACACACCCCAAGATGCAAATGTTTGTATTTTTTAATGTAGCATCTGTGTGTCCTTTACATGCCTATGAAAACATTGCATGTTAGATTATAAATAGCTAAAAAAACAACAACAACAAAAAACAGGTACTTTTTTTTTTAACAGTTAACCTAGTTTATGGAATGCATAATTCATAGACTCATGTGATTTTATGCTCTAATAGTGTTTAATAATAATTTTGATGATAAATCCATCTGCAAGTTAGTTTATTAATCAAGGATTCTTAAATGAGAACAGAACTATATATAAAATCAAGTGTTTATGTACAAATGTCCATCTTTCTCTGGGGAGAGGGGCCATAGCTTTCATCAGATATTCATGGAGTCTGTTACCCAGCAAAGAGTAAGACCCATCTTAGGACCCAGCACATCTATGGAAATTTTTGTTTTTACTCTGTCCCTATTGATTACTTTTTTTTTTTTTTGGTGGTGGTGGTGGTACTGGGATTGAACCCAAGGGCATTCTACCTCTGGGCTAGATCCCCGGCCCTATTTTTATTCTTTATTTTGAAACAGGGTCTTACTAAGTTGCAGAAGGTCTCACTAAGTAGCTGAGGCTGGCCACAAATCTGTGATCCTCCTGTCTCAGCCTCCCAAGTACTGGGATTACAAGCATGCACCACCACACTTGGCTTACTTTAGAATTTTCTAAAGAATATACAGTGGTTCCACAGACAACAGAATCAGCCACAGATAGAGTCATTTATGATAATTCCTAATGCTGCTTCCAAACCTCTACCTTGTCCCCACCTGTGTTAAGAGTCTTGACTCTATAGGACTTAAGAATGGAGTAACGCAATCACAGACATAGTGTGCAATGACTCACCATATGCTCCTCCTTACCTCCCCTCCTTTTGGCCTTAGGGGCTCTGCTGTCATCACAAAAGGTTTATACTCAGGTGCTTGGTGACAAATTCCTAACTGACCTCTTCTTTCTCATGCCAACACATCTGGCTGGTCCTATAGTTATAGTTGAGTTTGCTTTAAGAGGAATAAAATCTCTTCTAACAGGGCCAATCTCTAACTCTGGAGATTTGCCTGGTGAACTTTAGAAAAAGAGACTGGGAAAGTAAGCTTTCAGCTTATTGTTAAAAACCTCCTTTTTGGTGAGTTTTCTGGAAAAGCGTTTTCTCTCTTTTGTTCAGTATTCATGATTTTTCTGTATATTCCTCCTTTCTCTCTTATTCCCTTTGGGATTCAGGTCTCCCTAGTGACTTCATTTAGTTAATGTTCTAATTAGTGCAACTTCCACTCCAGCAGATTCCCTGGGCTTTCACATCAGTGCTTTTCCATATAATAAACTCCATTAGCAAGTCTCTGAACATTCAAGAAAAAGGAAACAGTTATTTAATGCAATGGGCTCTACCTCATTTGCCCCAATCTTCCGGCCCAAATGTCTTGGCTATCTTGGAGCTTCCTCAGCAGATAATTCCATCCACAGAGAATTAGGGCTGAGCTGTGGCGTCAAGACTGATGGCTGAATGGACTTCTTTTCAAGTAGGTGCTGTCCATATTACTGTAAGTGAAAAAAAAGGATTTTTATGCCCAAAGAAAATATCATCACTTAGCAAGGCGTTTAAAATGCCATTTTCCTGGTAGTGATGTAGATTTGTACTGAGAGCTTCATCTTTTCTTCAAATCTCCTTAGTTTACCCAGATATGATTAGAAGTATAGTATAAGTGGGACTAAAGAATAAAAATGTAAGTGAATCACAATACACTATTTGATCTGACATTCTAAATAATGGTTTTTAACCTTGATTGCCCATTTGGAACCAACTGGAGGGCTTTTAAAAAGTTGATGCGTGTTGTCGTATCCCCAGAGAATGTGATTTAATTGGTGTGGGGTGCAGCACAGGCAGAGGGGACTTTTAAAAGCTAATATAGCTGTAGGCAAAGTTGAGGACCAGCACTCTAAAGTAAGCAAGAGGGCTAACAGTCAGCTTCAATTAATGAAAAATGTCATAATACTGTCAGAAGACAGTAGAGGGCAGAGTTGACTTAAATTTACATAGAGATAGATTGGCTAATAGCAAGTAGTTAACAACATAAATAATGTAAATAGTAAGCAGTTAATAATGTAATCTTAATTTTCTACTTTGTGGTTGTCTTTTGACACAAAGCTTTCCTTTACTGCTAAAGCCGAATTACTTTTTGTATATTGAAATTTACTGGGAAGCCCCTGAGTAGTGGCTGATCAATAAGGTCATTGCATATTGTCCAAACCAGCACACTTTTGAGAGTGCAAATAAACACTATCAATGACGATGCTAGGATAACAGGCACAAGCCAGGATTGTCTCAGGCAAACAGGGATATATGCTCACCATGTCTTCTGTGGACAAAAGGAGCTAGAATCAGTAACATACCTTTATTACTTAAAACAACCGCTAGTAACCATGTGCTTGTGCTGATTATTAAAATCTTCAGTAGCCAGGCATGGTGGTGCATGCCTGTAATAACAGTACTTGAGAGACTGAGACAGGAGGCTCTTGGGTTCAAGACCAGACTTAGGAACTTAGCAAGACTTTCAGCAACTTAGTGAGACCCTGTTTCAAACAAAAAAATAAAAGGGCTGGGGGTAGCTTTGAAATAGAACGCCCCTGGGTTCAGTCCACTACCACACAAAAACATATTTAGTGTTATTTTTTAGTATAACCATCTATTATTGTTCAGCGTCATTACCAGGTATCTTGGTCAATTGAAAAGAAACTTATGACAAATTTTTAAGTGTTAAGCATAATACAATCTAGTTGGGAGGAGAAGATTGATACAGGATGTGCTCTGGTAATTAAAAGGCAATAAACTAAAAAATCCTTTCAGGGAGCAGAGTATGGCATGTAAAACAAATAATAAATTAGTAAAAAAAAAATACTACCCCAAATTATATGCAGGCTGTCCTTGACTTGCAGTGACTTCTTATAGTTTCCCACCATGGTCCTTGCATGCCTCCAGCACTTCAGTGTGCAGAGACCAGTTTACTTCCACAGTTGCTCTGGATCTGAATATAGAAAATTTCCTCCTTGTACTGGGCACAGTGGCACACACTATAATCCCAGTACTTGGGAGGCTGAGACAGGAAAATCACAGGTTTGAGGCCAGCCTTAGCAACTTAGTGAAAGCCTATTTCAAAATAAAGAAGAAAAAAGGATAGGGGTATAGATTAGAGGTAGAATGCCCAGGGTTCAATCCAAAGAAAGGAAGGAAGTTAGTTAATTCTTTGCCCTGTGAGCGTAGCTCCTCTCATAGGTGCCTTCTATAGCTCTTAGAGAGTTACCTATATAGCCATTAACCCCCAAATTGAATCAAGGGATTTAGTTTCAGTATGGAAGGCATGATAGAGTTAATGAAAAGCAAATACTTTGGAAGTAGTTACCGAGGTTGGCAAGTTGGCAACAGTAGGATCCCTCAAGTAGGGTGCAACAGAAGCTTAGCTACAGATCTCTCATCTAACACTGGGTCCTCCTAGTGGGTGTTGTGACCACATCCTACACTTTTTGAATGACAACAATTACTGTGCTGACTGTATTTAATTTATGACCTCCCACCAGTTTTTTTGTTTTTGTGGTATTGGGGGTTGAACCCAGGGGCATTCTACCTCCCAGCTTATCCCAGCCCTATTTTTTTTTTCTTTTATTCTTTATTTTGAAACAGGCTCTCACTAAGTTGCAGAGGGCCTCACTAAGTAGCTGAGGCTGGCCACAAACCTGGATCCTCCTGTCTCAGCCTCCCAAGTACTGGGATTACAAGCATGCACCATCACACCCAGCTTCCCCACCAGTTTTTAACTTGGGTAAAAACAGTCATTCACCATTTTGTACGTAGGAAGTTTATTCTTCCACCTTTGCTGATTTCTCATGTATGGATCTCTATTTGATTTAATCTGTCCTTTAATAATTAGTTCTGCATTTTTCATGCTCATTTGAACAATAAGCATAACATCAAAATTGATTAGGCAACATTAGGAAACTTAAATAATCAAAGCAAGGTAGCAAAAAACAACAACAAAAAAAACCCCAACCAACCAAACAAACAAAAAGCAAAGCTGTAAAGATCAACCCTGTCTCTTAAGTGGTTAGGATGCTTTCTTTCCATAGCCTCAAATTGGATCCCAGGGCTAGTCTAACCGATCGACAAACCTTCCCATTGTGCGGGGTTTAGATTGCTGGGGAAATGAGCCTGGGCCAGGCCCACCCATCTCCCACACTGTTGTTGATGGTGTCCCCGGCTTAGAAAAACAGATCCGCTGGGCTGGGTTTCTGTAATAAGAAGGGTTCTTTGCCTTCGTGGTACGTATTTATTTCCTGATCTGAGTTATTGATGAAAATATTGAGACATCTTTCCTTGAGTTCCCTGCTACTTTGTTTTTGCCCTGGCTCTCCTCTCTATCAAAACTTGTTTGCAGGAAATGATATAATACTTTACTACATACATTTTACTATATTTTTCCCAAATTGAAAATGGCTTTGTGGTTTATTTATCATGAGAATATTCTATGCTTGTGAAACACCCAAACATCGTAGAAAATACAGAATGAAACAAGAATTACTCTAAATCCCACCATCTAGAAATGAATCAAGATTTTCAGTACTCTTCTCTATATAAAATATTTTACTTCTTAGTCAAATAGAAATTATTTGGAGCCTTCATAAAAAAGTCAATAAATTGTTGTGACATTTTCCCCTATCAATAATTATAAAACCACATAATCACTTAAATCATCATTTATGTGGGTATATATTTTAATTGGTGTTAAAAGGGAAATTCCACAGACCAATTAAATTTAGTAGAGTTCATTTGAGCAAAGCAAAGCAAAGCAAAACAAAGCAAAGCAAAGCAAAGCAAAGCAAAACAAAAAAGATTCACTAATCAGGCAGCTCCCAGAACCAGAGAAAGTTCTGAGCATTCCAATCAGTGCTATCCGACAGCATTCATAGAAAAATGGAAGTGAGGCATGGAAAACGACTTTCTGGCAATAGCTTAGTCTGGTCAACTGGTTACAGCTTAAGTAGTTCATTGGTTACAGGGCCTCCTGCAACCTGTTAGGTAAATCCTGTTCCTATGATTGACCTCTGCATGGGTTTGATCTACTGGGCTCTGTGCAGGTGCCTAGACCAAAACCATGACCTCCCACAGATTTATTCCTTTACCAAATTCTATTGTGATGAAAATTGAAGTGAACTGAAATGCAGTATTTCACTATAATGAACATTTCATATGTTCTTAGTACAAGGGTAAAATATCAGAAATTAGCCAGACGTGGTGACATACCTGCTTGTAATCCAAGTACTTGGGAAGTTAAGACAGGAGGATCACAGGTTCAAAGCCAGCCTCAACAATTTAGGCTCTCAGCAACTTAGCGAGACCTTGTTTCTAAATAAAAAATAAAATTGGTCTGGGAGTGTAGTCCCAGGGTAGGAGGCCCCTGGGTTCCATCCCCCCTACCACAAAATATTACTAACCCCCATATGACTTCAGTTACTTGATAAACCTTCAGCTCTCATCTCAAAGACTGTATAGGAATCTGCTACCTTATTCCACAACTAAAAATAACCTTCAAATGCAAATGACACTGGGAGAAGTTAGCTTTTAAGGTATACCCTTTTGGTAGTGGAATAAGAAAATTTAGTGCCACTTAACATCATTTTAATACCTAAGATTTTTTTTTTTAAGACAGTAGTAGGGAATGCTGGCGAGATCAGTAGAATATAGAGCCAAAAGACCTGGATACTACTTTCCCTTAACCTCCCTATGTCTCAATTTCTCCTCTGCAAAATGATAGTGTTGAACTAGCTGGCCACTAAGGACTCTTTCAGTTCGAGTTTCTTTTTTCTTTTGGTACTGAGGATTGAATCCGGGGGCATTCTACCTCTGAGTTACACCCCCAGTGCTTTGTATTGTTTTATTTTGGACTAAGATCTAAGTTGCTGAGGCTGGTCTTGAACCCTGCAATCCTCCTGTCTCAGACTCGAAGTGCTGGGATTACAAGTGCGCCCAACTTTTAGGCTAAATTTCTCTCACTCTCTGTCTCTCTGTCTCTCTGTCTCTCTCTCTGTCTCTCTCTCTCTCTCTCTCTCTCTCTCTCTCTGTGGTACTGGGGATTGAATCCAGCGGCATTTACTTTTGAGCTACACCTCAGCCTCCCTTTTTAATTTTGAATCAGGGTCTCACTAAATTGCTAAGGCTGGCCTCAAACCTGCAATCCTCCTGTCTCAGCCTCCCAAGTACTGGGATTACAGAAGTATGTGACTATGCCATTACTAAATTATTGAATTAAGTATTGATTTAAAATATTAGACTATAGCCAGGTGTGGTGACACAAACCTGTAATCTCAGTGTTTGAGAGGCTGAAACAGTAGGATCACAGGTTCCAGGCCAGCCTCAGCAAGTTAAAGAGACCCTCAGTAATTTAGCAAGACCCTGTTTCAAAATAAAATAGAGCTGGGAGTATATCTGAGAGGTAGAATGCCCCTGGATTCAATACCTAGTACCAAGAAAAAAGTATTATCTATAATATGGATCTTCTACATTAACTATCATGATAAGCTCTTGAGTAAAAGTCATGAATACTGCCTCCGGAATAAATAACTCTAATAAGCAAGAGGCTTGGAGTTCTACATGATCTTTGGAAAATTACTCAACCTCTGAATTTTTTTGTTTCTTTAGCAATAGGGATAATGACAGCAATTTACTTCATGAAATCAAATAAAAATCATTATAAGGCATTTGGCAAAAAGAAAATAAATACTTTTTAAAATAGAATTTGCCACACAACAGGGAAATTATGTTTTTGATAAGAACCAGTTGTATTCTGTATCTATCCTATAACATATGTCATGTTTGAGTTGAATTATTGTTTCTTATAGATTTTGAAGCATTGAAGAAATATTCAAACAGGAATTGAACAGCTGTAGAAATAGCTCACAGAACAGAAAATGAAATGAATTTGCAGAAGTAATGGAGTCTTTTATTGCAATATCTTTCCAAACCTTATTGAAAAATTCCCAAAGGTCTTGGCTAATATTATGAAAAAAACACTTGTGAACTTGTAAACTACTCATTGACAAATAAAAGCAATTAACATAACCATTTGTTCTGGCAACAATTATCACTTAAACACAAAATTGTTTAATTGGTTGAACTGTTAGAATGCTAGCTGTCATTCCTTATTAACAAACTTGATTTTTAAATTATATTTCCTCCCCTTGATTTGAGTTCCTGGCTTGATAAATATTAATAAAGGAAGAAAATAAAGGCTTTGCAATGAGGTACTCTTGATTATCCACATATAGACAGACTACTCTGGAGTATTTAGGACACAGTATTAATGTCAAAATAACATTAACTCACTTTTTTTTTTTTTGCAGTACTGGGGATTGAACTCAGGGGCATTCTACCTCTGAGCTATACCCCCAGCCCTATTTTTTATTCTTTATTTTGAAACCAGGTCTCACTAAGTTGCAGAGTGCCTCACTGGGTAGCTGAGACTGGCCTCGAACCCGGATCCTCTGGTCTCAGCCCCCCAAATGCTGGCATTACAAGTGTGTGCCACCACGCCCGGCTTAACTCACTTTTTATAATGCCTTTCAACCCATGTTTCTGTGGGGTTTTGTTTGTTTGTTTTTCATTTGTTTTGTTTTACGGTACTGGGGATTGAACCTAGGGGCATTCTACCTCCAAGCTACACCCTAGCCCTATTTATTATTCTTTGTTTTGAAACAGAGTCTCACTTAGTTGTGGAGGGCCTAAGTAACTGAGGCTGGCCGCGAACCTGCAATCCTCCTATCTCAGCCTCCCAAATCCTGGGATTACAAGCATGCACTACCACACCCAGCTTCTGTGGGTTTTTATTTCCTTCTTTTTGTAAGACAGGGTCTTGTCAGGTTGTCCAGGCTGGCCTCGCACTACCACACCCAGCTTCTGTGGGTTTTTATTTCCTTCTTTTTGTAAGACAGGGTCTTGTCAGGTTGTCCAGGCTGGCCTCGAACTTGCAATCCTTCTGTCTCAGCCTCCCAAGTACCTGGAACTATAGGTACACACTAACATGCCAGACTTTTCTTATGTTCTTAATCCTGGGTGCTCAAGGCTTGGGCAGATGGGAGCATGGGAATTAGAGCTAAGTAACTATCCAAGGATGAGTTCTGAAGATGGTACTGAGAGGGTAGGCAAACAGATACAAAAGCCATCTGAAGCCCAGTGTGGTGGTGCATGCCTTTAATCCCAGTGTTTGAGAGGCTGAGATAGAAAAATTGCAGTTTTGAGGACAACTGCAGCAAGTAGTGAGACTCTAACAAGACCCTGTTTCAAAATAAAAATAAAATAGGGCTGGGGGTGTAGCTTGGAGCATCTGCCATACCTTGTTATGTATTGGAAAATGGGAGACTTCTGCCTCTTAGGTGAACTTGGTGGTAGCTGTAAGAATATGATCTACTTAACAAATGCCATTTTTCACTGGCAGAAAGTTAGGTATGGATGTACTAAGGTAGCTGAGGAGCTGGTGAAATTCAGGCACAAATATTGCCAGTTATGGCTCAGGGAATGTGAATTCACTTAGGTAACCTTATTCAAACATACAAAGGAAAGTGAGTATCTTGGGGGAACCCCCCCCCCACAAACATGCATATTCAAGACAAACAGAAATGACTTTGAATTACTTCTCTGATTACTCTCCACGATTGCAACCTCTTTTCATTTTCATGATTTGTTCATTCGCTTACTCATTCATTTATTCATGCACTCATTCACTCAGCAGGTCTTTATTGAGTTCATCTTATGTGTCAGGTACCTTGCGAAGTTCTGGGAAACTTAAAACTATAGCATGAAAGCAATGGGGAGCCACTGGATGATTTAAAGTAGCATCATGAAGCTGGGCATAGCAGTGCACATCTGTAATCCTGGTATTTGGGAGGCTGAGACAGGAGGACCCGGGGTCAGGGCCAGCGCACAGTAACCAAGAGAGATCCTGTTTGAAAATAAAAAATAAAATAGGGCTGGGATGTAGCTCAGTATACAACACCCATGGGTTCAATATCCAGTAACACACACACACACACACACACACACACACACGCACAGTAGTAGAGAAATATGATCAGATTTCCTTTTTAGAAAGTGGACTTTGGCTACTGTGTGGAGGAAGGATTGAAGGATAGTGAAACTGGAGAACGGGAGGGCAGCTTGAGGCCACAGAAACAATTTTGTTTGAGGCATCCGAAGGAGGAAGTTGGATCCTTAGCACTCAGCTCCTCTCTATTGCAAATGGTAGACTTTTCGAATTAGCCTTACTTCTTCTTTGTCTTTGAAAAATGTGGAGGGTATGATGCTCCGAGATGTTTGTAGACATGGAATGAAAATTTCAGGTTAGTATCTCAAGAAAAGGCTAAGGAAGGAATTAATAGATGTTTATCAAACTGTAGGCACTATTCTGACATTAGGAGAGCATGCATTTTTGTTTGTTGTTTTGTGGTGCTGAGGATTGCACCCAGGGCCTTGCTAATGCTAGCATCCTGAGTTCTTGATTCCTTCATTGAAGAATTTTGGATTGTTCAGGTTTGTTTGGTTTGGTATTTATGTTTTAAACTAGCTTTCTAATACTTGTGTTTCTAATATAAAGGGGTTTATTTCAAACAAGTAGCTTTGGTTCTGTGACTCAGTAAAAAATAGGGTTTTAAAGGATCACTTTAACTCAAGGCACAGCAAATTTGTTTTTGGTTTATGATTGAATTTTATTTGAGGTCTTAGATTTTATAAATAAAGTCATGAACTTTAAACTGTTTATAAAACTGCAAACTATATTTTAAAAAATTCATCTGGCTCTAAAAGTGGAATTTTATAATCTGAAAATTCATATTTTCCTTCAACTCTGAGAAATGTTATTGTATTTTCTTCTTGTTGTTTTCTCTTTCTACTTTCTTTTCTTTCTTTCTGTAACTTCTGTTCGGCAGATATTGGATCTTGGATAGCTCAGCTCCATGGCTCTCAACCATTTTCACGAGCTTTCCATCTCCTTGTCTTTTGCCTTGCATTCAGGGAACAATTCTTTGGTTTTGCTTCTACTAATCTACTTTACCAGAAATTACTCTTTTAATATCTAATACTTCTCACTGATTATTTTTATGCACAAAATATCCTTTTACATGTAGCTGAATAAAATTAAGTTCATTAAAAAATTTTTTTGTGTGGTTCTGGGGATGGAACTCAGGGCATTTAACCTCTGAACTATACCCCTACCTCTATTTTATTTTGTATTTTGAAACACAATCTCAGTAAGTGGCTGAAGGCCTCTCTAAATTGCTGAGGCTGGCCTCAAACTGATCTTATCTCTGCTTCACAAGTATTGGAATTATAGGCATGTGCTACCACACTGGCTAAAGTCTATTTTCTCTGTTGTGTGTGGTACTGGGGGTTGAACCCAGGGGCATTCTGCCTCTAAGCTACACCCCCAGTACTTTTTATTTTTTATTTTAAAACAGGGTCTGACTATTACCATGTGCTGGATTCAAACCTGCAATCCTCCTGTTTTAGCCACCCACATACTGAGATTACATGTATGCATGACCACACCTGGCTTCTGTTTCCTTTATTAACTTAGTTTCCTCCGATATTATTTCGTTAGTTGAGTTTGGTACTTTGCCTTCATGGTATTGGTCTCCCTCCCCCACACAAGATGTTTGGTGACTTTGATGGTCCAATTATCTCTGATGCGAAGATGGGTTTGCCTGCCCAGTTTATCACAGTCTGCCCTCAGAGGCAGCAAAGGGTCAGGACATGCTGTCCTGAGACACTTGAAGATTCCTTTTCTTTTCTGGGGGTCAGTAGATACCTGGGTTCTGTTCCTTAGGTCCTAGCATCCCAATTAACTTCTTTATCCTCTGGACAAATGCCTGATACTTAATGGAAGCAAGGGAGAGGAGGCTCCTCGATGAAGTATTCTGTTCAAGGCTTTCTCCGCTTGTATCCTTTGGCTCTTGCCTGCAACCTCCCTAAACTGTTCCTTCTCCTCCTGAATCTGTTTTTGTTTCTTTTGATTTTCTCTGTGAATCAGATCTTGTCTCTTTCCTATAGTTCAGTATTTCCAAAACATTGTGGAACACTGAAAGGGAACATCACCCTTTTTCTTATTTCCCTGTGCTTTTAGATTCCTAATTTCTTTTTTATTATATATAGTAAAATACACTATATATATGTGTGTATATATATATATATATACACACACACACACACACACATATGTATATGGTACTGGGGATTGAACCCAGGGGCATTCTACCTCTGATCCACCCCCCCCCCAGCCCTATTATTTTTTATTTTGAAATGGTATCTCTCTAAGGGCCTCCCTAAATTGCTAAGGCTGGCTTCAAATCCTCCTGTCTCAGCCTCTCAAGTACTAGGATTACAGGTATGTGTCACCACACCTGGTTTCGATTCCTATTCTTTTTACAATATATCTTTTTATAAAATTTAGAGTAGAAGAGAAGCTAAATTCATGTGTTCAACCCACCATCTCCACCCGACTTTCACCTATTATTTCCTTTATTATCTCTACTTATTATCAAATAACATTAACTCATTGTGAAAAATTTAGAGGATATGGAAATAGACAACATAAGTTCCCTCTCCTGTTAGATGCTTTTAGGACCCCAGCTTACATCTTCTCAGCCTCATCTACTGATTTCAGCTAGAGCTGGGTAGACAGTTCTACGAGGGCTTCCCCATATCCCTGGCCGACAGCATTTACTGTAGTCTCAAATGCACACCTCCTCTTTTGAACCCAGAACTCTTTCAGGTCTGCAGGTTGCCTGGGTGGGGAGAGCTTGGAAATATAAGGTGTTAACATGGAACAGAAGGATGGCAGAGGTCGCCCCTTGACCAACAAGGACGAAGGCCAGTCTTCCATCCTGCAGGTAGACAATTCTGAGAGACAATGTATTCTGAGGAGGTCCCTGCAGACTTGACCCTGTATTGTCCACATCATGACCTCGATAAGGAACACTTCTATCAGCTGTTCCTTCCACCCTCTTCCACTCTCCCCAATTTCTCATTCCTGTTTTAAGATCTGCGTTTCCTCCTTCCCATATTTGACAATGCCCTTTCCCTCCGTACTTGTGAAGTTCCTCCTCTCCCTCAGTCCTGATTTATCATTTCACTATAATGCTATTAACTGGAAAGCATTTGAGGATGCTGCCAGGATAACAGGATCTGTAGCAAATGAGGTTGTATTGAATTATTTAGCTTTCAGCTAAAGTGAAGATAACCGAAGCAGCTGAGCTGGTTTGTAAAATCTTGGGGGTAATCTGCTGTTTCTGAGCTTTCATCATATTAATTTTTCTTGCGGTTGAAAATTAAAAATTTTAAGAATACAAAAAAATATGTGTGCAACCATTCAGTTAAGTGCCACAAACCTATAGCTAAGGAATTATGTTTCGTGTAGCATATAATTATCTAGCTGCAGAGCTGCAATTCTAAGGAATCATGAATTTATTTAATAAATTTATTCACACAAGGTTTTTAAAAACATAAATACATTATTTCCTCCTTTTTTTCTTTCAAAAATAGATCAAGGATTTCTACTTGAGATACATAACAGTCTCAGTTTTTGAAGTTGGCTTGTTTTTCTTGAGTTTTCCTTGTCAGAATATGGTTCTTAAGGAATTTTTTTTTTTCATGAAAAAGACCGGTTTCTAATTCAGTAATAAACAAATGGATTTTTCTTTTAATCGTGCTGGGAATTGAACCCAGGGCCTTAGCATGCTGAGGCTACACTCCCAGCTCTAACAAATGTATTCTTTTTTTTTTTTTTTTTTTTTTTTTTTTGCGGTACTGGGGATTGAACTCAGGGGCATTCTACCTCCGAGCTATACCCCTAACCCTATTTTTTATTCTTTATTTTGAAACAGGGTCTCCCTAAGTTGCGGAGTGCCTCACTAGGTAGCTGAGGCTGGCCGCAAACCCTGATCCTCCAGTCTCAGCCTCCCAAATGCTGGGATTACAAGCGTGCGCCACCACGCCCGGCTCAACAAATGTATTCTTAATGTTACCAGCAAAATGGGACACAGAATGATTTTTAACCTTCTGGATGACGATGACCATTCTTGTATCATCTTTCCTATATTTCTAGTATCTCTTGGGAAATTGACCTGTAATTAGGACCCAGACGGGGGTGGTGGTGGTGGAGAGTTCTATGGCTTTGTAATACCTGTGGAATCTGCCCCCCTTAGCACTTAATGTCCAGATGTCCACTTTCAAGAAGTGTGTGTAACTGTGGAAGGCAGCAAAATGTCTTTGCATACATCCAATATATAAGCTAAGCTTGAACATCTGGCAATTGAACACCCTTTTCCTGATGAATCCTGGAAACCCGCATAATTATACTCCCAAGCAAGTAACTCCAGAATAAGGCTGTTCCCTTGTTAAATACTTCCAGGCGGCATCAAAGTTAAAACTCCCTTCCACATCTATGCTCTTTTAATCTCCTCTGCCATCTCCACAATACCTGAGATTATCTGGGTTGGTGGCTGGTGAGAAGTCATCCCAAGCACAGCAGGTGGAGAAAAGAGCTGAAATTTCCAGTAAGGCGTACAACAAACCTTGCTGAGCAATGACCTTGCATTGTAAGAAACTCAAGAAAATGGACTGCCTTACAAGCTGCCTATATATTTCTCTCTCTCCCGAGGTGACTCGGAGGTGCCTTGTCGTTCTTCTTTTGCATCCTTGGTTCCAATGTTTTCTCTGGTCTCCTGTGCCTCGCCCCACTCAGACTTGCAGTGTGGAAGCCCCGGCTCGTTCCGAGACCCGGGCCGACCCTGGCCGACCAGAAGGTGCAGGTGGGCGGGTGTGGCGGCTTGCCTGTTGATTTGGGTCCCTGCAATGTGCGACCGCCGTGGAACTGCAGGCTGCGCGCCGCCAGCCTTGCCGGGTCCTCCCGGACTGCTCTGGGCTTGCAAGCAGAAACGGCGACTCGGGGCCGGCAGGCTGGGGGCGGGGGCCTCGGGCCCAGTGCCCACCCCCTGCGCTCGCAGCGTCTGCTCTCACCACCAGCCGCGAGAAGCCCGCTCGGGAGCACGCTTTCTAACACACCAGCCCCCGGGAACAATCTGTCCCTCCCAAACCCGCCGCAGCGGGAGCGCACAGCTCGGGAGCTCCCACCCTACGGCCTAAGCGTGTCTTTTAATATATTGTAAAACCCGACTGTACAGGGGGGACGCAGGGCGGGAAAGGCTGGAGGATTCATTTTCGCCGCCAGGCTTGCCGCTCGGGGCGCACGAATTAGGCCCGAGCTGCAGTCAAGCCCTCTTCCCCTCGCGGAGGGCTCGGGGTGGCGCGGAATTAGGGGAAATGAGCGACAATGGGGGCCCCCCCAGGTCAGGACGGTCGGCGGGGAAGCAGAGGCCGGCCCCCGAGCTGGCGGAGGCCGGGCAGGTGCCCCCCGGCGCGGAGGCTGATTGGCAGGTGCAGGAGTGGGTGGGGAAGGCGGGGGCTGGGCCTGGCGCTGCGGGAGGCTGCGGCCCCGCCTCCCCGCCCCCGCCCCCGCCGCGGGACTATCTGGTCCCGGCAGCAGCGATGTCCCCCGGCAGGAATGTCCCTTCTCAGATAATGTTATTTATATCTCTGGGCGGGTCCGCGGCTCGGCAGCACCAGGCGCCCGGCGGCCGCTGTGCCAGGAGCCCCGCTCTGCCCTCCTCCCCCTGCGCCGCCGCCGCCCCCGGGCTCGGGGTGGCCGCGGCTTCAGCCCCAGCGCAGGTGAGTCCCGAGAGGGCCCCGCGGCCCGTGGGAGCTGGGTGCGGGCGCGCTAGGCTGGGGCGCGCGACCGAGCGCAGCGCCCAGGGCAGCGGGTGGGCGCCCTGCCCCAGGTGCCGGCGTGGAGTGGGACGGGCGAAGGGCCCCGGAGGCCCTGGCGGCTGCGACAGCAGTCACCCCGGGACGCGGGACCCATGCAGGTTTCTGAGGCGCTTGGTGATCTGGGCGCCAGCTTTGGAGAGCCAGCTCTTAGAGTCGCTGGGGCGCCGGGAGGGAGGCGAGGAGGTGCGTGTTCGTGGCTGCCACCTCCAGGACCCCGGCCTGGAAGCAAAGGGGGTTCTGCTTCTAGTCTCTCCGACCTCTGCGCTGCGCCTTCTGCTCGGCTTCTCAGCCCCGAGGGCCGCTCAGATCCTCTTTTGGAACTTGGCTGCGCGCTGCCCGGGCTGCCCAGCGCCCAGGCAGACGACAGGTCAGGGCAGGGCAGCGGAGGGGGCCGGGCCTCCCAGCGCTGGGCACCGCGCGGAGAGTAGCCCGATGTAGGCAGAGAGAGGAAAGATCCGAACGCCCCGACCCATACTTCAAAGACCCCTCCCCTTCCTCTCCCGAACAGTTCCTCTCTTCCAGGCTTCTGCAGCACACTCTACCCTCACCGGTCTCTCCAATTCTTCCTCTTCCAACAACGTGGCCCCAAGAAATAGCAAGAAGTGGGAGAAATAACAGGAACTTTAACGCGACCCCCAACTCCCTCCAACTCACCTAGACTTCCAAGGGGGGAGGTAGCAGCAGGGCTTGGGTTCTGTTTCCGTGACAACGAACCTCAGGTAGTGCCTTGATTTATAGCCTATTAATACCCAAACCACTGTTTTCAGTGAGCAATTAGAGGTGCCAGGAGTTAATAATAACACGCTTAACGCGCTGAAGGAAAATGAAAAGAATTCACTGGCTTTTTTTTTTTTTTTCCTTCAAAAATGTAGATGCATCCGATCGGGAGTGGGGGGTGGGGTGGGAGAATATAGTGACAGTCTTTTTGTGCTGAGAACTTGTGTGGGGAGAGGCTAGGCTGTCACCTCCGGGTAGGAGGCAGCCGTGCAAAACTCAAGCCTGTGGCAGTCACAATGTGTACTTTGGTTTCTAAGAAAGGTGATTCAGGTAGCTCCTAAATGAGAGGAGGCTGCAAATCAGAAACTCTAGGCACATCCATACTGTCCACTAACCTATCCTTAGCTCCACAGATGGTTCTGAATTTTATTCTAGAATTCACTCTTTGACCATTCCCCACACTATGACCCAGGGCAAGTCATTTCCTCTACCAGAATCAGACTTCTACTCTTTTGCTATGAGCCCTGGGTTCCAGAATGTCACTGACTACTCTTGCAAGTGCAAAACATTTGTTAATGTGTACTGCATACCTAGCACCTGCCACAGCTAGGCTTTATCGGCGCATGTGCAGAGGCTCGTGGGGCTAGCTAGCAAAAGGAATATTAAGCTTACGTTAAAGAAGAACCCACCAGCCTTGAAATCAACTGATCCAGAGGTGGGTCCCTTATACAGAGTTTTATCAAACTCGTCAGTAAAGCATAGCTGAAAAACATAAACCCTACATTATGAAAATGTGACCCCTTAGCTATTGCTCTTAGCTTTATCAGTGGCCCAGTGGCAATGGTCGGGGATAAGCCAGTCCTCTTAATCTTTTCTCGGAAGACTCAGAGTCCCCTTGTGGAATCGAAAGCACCCAAAAACTCCCAGGCATCCAGGCCGGGTCTTGTAGCACGGGCATATCAAGTTTTCCTGAGTGGCTTGCCCAGCGGAGAGTTGGGATACCACCTTTTGCTCTGGTCCTTGCTTCTGCCAAGTGTTCTGAAGGTGTCCTATAGCAGAACACCTAGTGGGTAATTAATGTGGGGGGAAAGGCATGGCAGGAGGCAAACTCCCACCTGGGATCATATTTGGCAAAATAAAAGTGACTATTTTAGGCAAACTAGGTGTGAATGAAAGTTTTGAACTAAAGTCAGATAGTCTGCCACAGTTCTGGAAACAGACTGTTTTAGGTAAATAAAAATAGTAACAGCTTTCATTTATTCTATCTTTTACGTATCAGTCCCTAATTCAGTGCCTGGCTGGCAGAGGATCCCCCCCCCCCCCTTTAATCTTTGTTGAAGGAATGAGTAAACGCTCAGAGTTTTCTTTGTATTATCCTATTTGATTGTCACAGTAACTGCAATGTAGCTCATATCATCAGCATTTTAAGTAAGGAAACAGATTCAGGGAATTAAATAACTTGCCTCACATCACACAGCTGATGAGAGATGGGGCCAGGATTCAAGCTCAGCTGTTTGGTTCCACTGTCTTTTTTTAAGGTTAGTCACTCAGTGGGGGATAGAGAAGTAGAAGTTGGAAAGATTTGGCTATAGCATTGTCCTTTAGCTTCATAATCTTTGCTCCCAGGACCTCAGGTAGTAATTCTTGTATAAGAGAAGCTTAAAAAAACATTGCCTAAAGACAGTGTTGGACATTTATTTGCTCAGAGATTTTTAGCCTTTTCCATTATTTTCAGGTCATTGTTTCAAGGACAGAATTATAATTTTGGCAGTAGTCAAGGCATGGATTTAAAAAAACAAAACAAAACAGATTTCCCTTTCAGTCTTGGAAGTGGCCAGGAAGGCTTGATGATGCATAGGGACAGCGTGATAGGACAGAAGATGACTATAAAAAATTCATGAGGCAAACACTCTTGGAGTTGGAAGGGACCTTGGAGGTCAGTGAGTCTAGCCTTCTGTTAGTTGCCTAAAGGTGAGACCTAGCTGCATTTTCCCTGGTCAGTTATATGTCTTCTGTCCTTCTTATCATTCTAGCCTGTGGTTTATTTCCTGAAGTTTTACCTAACAAAACCACTGAGGTTTCTTTTCTTTTAGGAAGATTATGAGATGGCATATTTTAATATCTAATGTTTTCATCTTAGTGAAATCTAAAACAAGGTGTTGGGGATGTGTAGGACAGAAGACATTGTAAAACATTAAATGGTAAACTGTTCTCTAATCTCCATATTGCTTGCTAGGGGTACAGGTATATACATTTTTACATGAAAGGTATACATACTGCTATCTAGAGACAGTGCAAATCTTAAGACAAATAATTATAGAGCTTTTCTGGGGGGAGTGGGAAAGGATGTTAGGGAACTACTGAGACTATCCGATAACTGTTTTCATCTAAACCTAATCGCCAAATTGCTCTTTAAGAGTGTTGTTTGAAATTATGAAATTAAACATAAAATTTTACTTTGCCCAAGACCTTGAAAAGATAGGAAACATAACCAGTGGGAGGTTTGAAGTAGTATAAAATGCATTTCTTCTTTATCCTTAATTTTCTTTTATAACTTTAGTCCTGCAGGTTAACATTTACCAATTGACTTATGAAAATTAGAAGTGAAGATAACTGGGCTGTGTAGGCTGATGAGAAATTTGATTTCATAATGAGAGCCAGCAGGGAAGTCCACGGATACTAGACTCTGAAACCATGCAGATATTACAAGCCCAAATTGTAGGGCAGAGGATACTTACAAAGAGGTATTTTATCTTCAAAGTAGTTTGTATTGACTCAGTTGGTCTTATGGTTAGATTTTTGGTGACTCCTCTATTTTAGAGAAGTCGTCAGGGGAGGAAGAGTCTTTTTCCTTTGACAGCCCCAGCAGGTGAAGGTCTCTTGGCTTTGGAGATGGAGATCAAGGGAGAGTATCAGAGGCAGTCAGGAGAATTCACTGTCAGCTCTGACTCCACTGGCTGAATAGTCAACTCCCCTTGGTAAATATTTAGAAAATGTCATAGCATGTTTCCTTTTGTTGCTAAGCTTATTTCTTAATTCACAGCCAAGCTATGCAAGTTCTTCCATTTTGCAGGGAGCCTTAGCTGAACATCAAACCACCAGGGGATTGCCAGCCTTGTAGCTCGCAGAGTTTAAAGGCAGTCCTAGACAGAAAATGCTTCCTCAATGAATTGTTTGGCTAGCTGGGGACATTCCCACACCACCTCTCATTTTGCTCTTTCCTTCTCCAGGTCACAGGAAATATTACAAAGCTATCTTCTTCCTACCTCAGCAAGGCCTTCTTGGGCTTTGCCATAATGTTTTATTTCCACTCTACCTGTGCAGACCTGGCTGAGGGTATAATTAAAGGGCAATTAAAATGCAGACATACATCATGTTAGCAGGGTGGGGGGTAAAAGCAGGCTTCCTTTCTTCCTTTCATTTCAAAGCTATAAATTTAGCAAATGAGAAGTCACAGGACTAGGAAAAAAAGAGACTTCGCCTTGAACTGGGCCCAGATCATCCAGAATATTTATGAAAAGAATAACAGGGCACCTTGACAGTCAAAGAGCAATAATTGCTTGGAATTATAGTCAGTTCAGGAGTTTCCACCATTGTGAAAGGGAGTAGAAACTTAGATAATTCTGAAAATGAATAAGCTGAAAATAATTTCTATTTGTACCAGACTTAAATATGGGTGTATCTCATTTGAGCATTCATAGAACTTCAAATAAAACAAGGGAACACTTAAGGACATCACTTATGAAGACTGGAAATAGGGCTGGAGCCTTAGGCTATCCCCATGACGCGTCTTTACCTTTTCCAGAAGACCCTCAGGAGTGGGGAATCAGCTTTACTGTCTAGTATGTTTCCTCAGAATGCAAAAGTAAGAAAAGGCCTTTCATAATGCTGGCTCTGAGCCCTAAGTCACAGAGAATTAGATCTGGAAAGGCCTGGGAAAGCAATCAAGATAAATTTCAAAAAGGGCAAACACTGAGTGTCTACTATGTGCCTATTACTGGTATGTGCTAAGGGCACAAAAGGGGTCAGATAGAGACCTGTTGATCTGGTGGGGAGGTGGACTTGCAAATAGGCAACAATTTAAATAGCATGCCTAAGAGAAAGAATGTTCTGAGAGAAAGGCTATAGGATGAAGGTCTAATTCAGGCTGGGAGTCCTAGCTTTTGAAATTGTCTAGGGTTTTCCTAATGGAAGAAAGGAAGATGGGTTGAGGAAAGGTGAAGTTTAGGTATATGGCCCAGCACAGATGTGCTATAGAGCATGACTAGATAAGGGAATGAGGAGTCGTTCCTTGTGCATGGAGTGTGACTGAAAGATGAAGATGGTTTTGGGTCAGTTCATGAAGAGGCTTGGAAGTTCACGTTGAAATTAGTGCACGTTTTTAAGTGGAGATAGGGGTTGGGGTGGAGACCTAATCCAGATCCCTGTTTAGACAAAGCTCCTTGGTGGTGGCGAAGAAAATGGAAACTAGAGTCCAGTACATCATGGACTTACGCTAGTACAAGGTGAGGATCACGGGCAATGCAGAGTCCACTCGGTTTTCAGGATGCCTGCCTTTGTGTATCACCTTATTTTATCTCACAGTGACTGTATGAAGAGATCTCATTAGTCCTATGTTACAGTTGGGGAAACAGGATTAAAAATATACACTGATTTGCCCAAGGTCCCTCTAGTACTTTATGGCAGAACCTGACTTTTCACCCAGTTTCCTAGTTCTGTAGCTGGGGCTGTTTGCAGTTCTTTTCCTCTCTGGGGTAACTGAATATTCTGGGCTTTCTGGTTGAGACAGTGATTGCTTTCTTCCTTCAGCGGAACTTTCTAAGTTCTTTGGTTTTGGAGGGAGGGAAAGGAAAACCTGTTGCAGTATTTATTCTCCTGCATAGCCACAAAACCTCAAGAATGGCCTGCGGAGTATATGCTGATGATGTTGCAAAGCAGGAATTAATGGACTCCCAGTAGCCTATGGTAGATGAATGATGGGGTTTATGTGACTGTCAGTTGGTGGTTTGTCTTTTTCAATCCCTTATCCCAAGTTTACTGAGCATCATTATGCTTATGCCTCATTTTGGACTTCAGAACCTCTTTTTGCCCAGTGATCTCAAGTTCCTTGATTTGTACTTACTTCAATCTTTAACAAATATTTATTGAGCTCTCATTTATTTGCCAGACATAAACTAGGTTTGGGGGATATTACAGTGAATAAGGGAGGAAAAAAAAGTCTGACATCATAGAGCACATATTCTAGTTGGGCAAGTCAGGCACTAAACAACAAGAGGCAACAAATGGATATGGATTATAATTTCAGGTATTATAAAGAAAAGATAGAGCTGGGCGTGGTGGTGCACGCTTGTAATCCCAGCATTTGGGAGGCTGAGACTGAAGGATCTGGGTTCAAGGCCAGCCTTAGTTGCTTAGTGAAGCCCTCCGCAACTTTGTGATACCCTGTTTCAAAATAAAGAATAAAAAATAGAACTAGGGTGTAGCTCGGAGGTAGAATGCCCCCAGGTTTCAGCCCCAGTACCGCAAATAAATAAATAAATAAATAAATAAATAAATAAATAAATAAATGGAAAAGATAGCCAGGTGTGGTGGCATATACCTGTAATCCTATCTGCTTGGGAGGTTGAAGCAGGAGGATTGCAAGTTCAAGGCCAACCAGGGCAAGGTAATGAGATTCTGTTTCAAAATAAAAAATGAGAAGGACTGAGGATGTAACTGAGTGGCAGAGTACCCCAGAGTTAAAAAAAATACTGGGTGCTGTGGTGTGCACCTTTAATCCTAGAACTTGGGAACCTCAGACAAGAGGATTACAGGCTCAAGGACAGCCTCAGCAACTTAGTGAGACCTTGTTTCAAAATAAAATAAAAAGGGCTGCGGGTATACCTCAGAGGTAGAAAACTTCTGGGTTGGACCCCTGGCATCAAACAAAACAATAGAGCAGCTTGAAGGGAACAAGGGGTGGTTCTGCCATCTCAGATGGGATGGGAGAAGAGATTTAGGTTTTAATTTTAATCCAAGTGAAGTAGAAACCCACTGGAAGTTGAGGGCGGGGGAGTGACTTATTCGTATTTGTGTGTAAATAGAACCTCTCTGGCAGCACTGAGAGGGACTACCTGTGGGGAACAGAGTGGGAGCAGGGGGCTGGTCCAGGTGACAGGTGACGGGCCAGGGCGATGGTGGTGGTGATATGCAGTTGGATTCCAGGCATCTTTTGAAAGTAGAGATGATGGAATTTGGATATAGAGCATGAGAGAAAAACAAGTCAAAGATGTCTTGTTTTTGGCCTGAACAACTGGAAGAATAAAAAGGCCATATCACTGAGATGGTGGTATATTTTATCAAATGTACTGTGGTCTATTATTTTTATTTTCATCGAGGACTGATTTGGAATAGTCTCAGGCAGACTTTTCATTTAAATCTACCAAAAAGGAGATGTTTTATTGTGGATGATTCATGACATCTCTTTGTTTTGAAGTGAAGCCTTAGATGGGCTGTGTACTTTGTACTGTTTCTTTTAAATCATTCTCACAACATCTCCACTATGTGGTAAAGATTAAGATTGGGTGGAAACAAGATGGAAGTATATCCTATTCTCTGATTAGAAGTGTTTTGAATTTGCTGGTTAAAGCCCAAACATTTTTTGATGCTTTCAATGAAAAGTAAGTCTTTTTCTACCTTCAGCCCTGCGCTAAGAGGTTAGCACTATTAACAGTTTCTGTATATCTTCATGCATATCTAAGCATTGGCCTGGCATATATTAAAGCCATATCTTTAATCTAGCAATATCACATATTTGGTTTCATCTTTTTGTGTGACTGAGTAACCCTTAGAACAGCCTTAGTGGTCTGCAGTCCAGCTTTCTATCAATGAAGGGTCTCTCTCCAAACCATCCCATACTGAGTCACCATGTCATGTGTCACCTCTGTTCTCAAAAGTTTCCATTGCTCCCTGGGTAGAGGTTGAAATCCAAACTCATCAAGCTGACATTCATTTGACTCCAGTCTCTCTTTCTACCCTTATTTCTTACCCTTCCCAATTGGAAACTATCAATTTGAACCAGCCTTGTCTGCTTCTGCTTGCCGAGTCCTAAACATGTCTCTCAGATTTGGAGTGGTTTCCCTCAGAACCCAGGTTAAAGGCTGGGCAGTCTTCCTGGAACATGCCTATCCCACCATGATCTCTCTCTTCTCCAAGCTTGTTAAAGGGCCAGTTGTATGTACCACTTATTTGAACACAATTACAGATTTCTTTTATTGTTTTAATTTTTTAAAACTTTTCTTATATCTAAGCTGGGCGTGGTGGCGCACGCTTGTAATCCCAGCATTCGGGAGGCTGAGACCGGAGGATCCAGGTTCGTGGCCAGCCTCAGCTACCTAGTGAGGCACTCTGCAACTTAGTGAGACCCTGTTTCAAAAATAAAGAATAAAAAAATAGGGGCAGGGGTATAGCTCGGAGTAGAACGCCCCTGAGTTCAATCCCCAGTACCGCAAAAACAAAAAAACTTTTCTTATATCTATGTATTATTTGCTCAACTAAACAATAAGCTGTTAAGGGCAAGAACTTATTTATGAATTACAGTTCTGGGTCTTACATAAAGCTCTAATGCTTTTGCACATAGAAATTCAATTAGTAATTTTAAAATTATTCAATTTAATAATTTTTAATTGACATAATATTTATACTTACTAGTAATTTTTTAAATGTGCACATTGGCAATCATCCCTTAATGAGATGGTGCTGGTCCACAGAATTGTATTAACTGAAAATTGTCAGGAAATGGATGTCTATAAAACCACCTTCTAGCTGGGCGTGATGGCGCATGCTTGTAATCCCAGCATTTGGGAGGCTGAGACAGGAGGATGCGGGTTCGCGGCCAGCCTCAGCTACCTAGGGAGGCCCTATGCAACTTAGTGAGACCTGGTTTCAAAATAAAGAATAAAAAATAGGGCTGGGGGTATAGCTCAAAGGTAAAATGCCCCTGAGTTCAATCCCCAGTACCGCAAAAAAAATAAATAAATAAATAAAATAAAATAAAATAAATAAAACCACCTTCTTAGTGGGTTATGAAGGTATCTGTTCGAAGGGAATGGTCACTGGACGCTGCTCCTTTGGATAAAGGACTTTCTGATATGCCTGGATTCACGCTTTCACCCCTTTTTTCAGATGGCATTGCATTTAGTTGCCAGAAACAAAGTGTTTTCATTTGTCCCTAAATGAGGAAGAATAGTTATTTAATGGACATGACAACCATGCAATTAAAAATTTTTTTTAAAATTGTGATAAATATATATAAAACATAAAATTTATCATTTTAACCATTTTTAAATGTATGGTTCAGTGGCATAATTACATTCACATTACTCTGTAGCTACCACCATTATCTACCTCCAGAACTTTTTCAGCTTCCAAATCGCAAACGCTGTCCATTAAATGCTCACTCCCATTCCTCCCCATCAGTTGATGGACACCTGGCATGCTTCCACCCATGCCTACTGGGAATAGTGCTGCTATGAGTGCAGTTGTGCAAATAAATATCTCTACAAGACCCAGCTTTAAGCCAGGTATAGTGGCACACACCTGTGACCCCAGTACTTCCGAGGCTGAGACAGGAGGATCGTGGGTTCAAGGTCAGCCTCAGCAACTTAGGGAGACCCTCCTTAAAAAAAAAAATCTGGGCATGGTGGTGCATGTTTGTAATCCCGGTACTTGAGAGGCTGAGACAGGAGGATCCCTGGTTTGCAGCCAGCCTTAGTGAGACCCTGTTTCAAAATAAAGAATAAAAAATAGGGTTGGGGATGTAGCTTGGAGGTAGAATGTCCCTGGGTTCAATCCCCAGTACCACAAATAAATAAATACACAACAACAACAAATAGGACTGGGGTATAGCACAGAGGTTGAACACCCTGAGTTCAATCCCCAGTACACACACACACACACACACACACACACACACACACACACAAGTCCAGCTTTCACTTCTTTTGAGTATATACCTACAAGTGGAATTGCTGGATCATCATATATTCTATTTTTAATTTTGCGAGGAACCCATCCATCAACTTTAATATATCCTCCTGATGTTTAACATCTCCAAAAGAAAGAGCAAAAATGTATTAATGTCCTCACCTTTGGGGCCACACTGAACTTGAGAAGCATTAGAGAACACTGTCTTTGGGGGATAGTTTGTCATCAAAGTTCTTGAAAGTGTCCATAGATTAGTTTGCCTATTTTTAGATTGTAGACTTTTAGAGGACGGGCCGATGTTTACTGTGCTTTGTAGAGCACACAGCTCAAACTTGGGTGGGGAAGGTGTAAATATTATATGATGATGTATTTCAGCCAAAAAGTCTCCTTGAGCTGGATGATGAGAGTCTGGGTTGCTTCCAGCACCTTTTCTCTTGCTGTTTGCCCTTGGGCAAAGAACTTCCTCTCTCTGACATTTTTCCCCCAGTTTTTTTTTTTTTCTTTCTGTGTGTGTGTGTGTGTGTGTGTGTGTGTGTGTGTGTGTGAGAGAGAGAGAGAGAGAGAGAGAAAGAGAGAGAGAGATGGCATCTTAGTATCTATCAGCCTCAAAAATTTCCTTGCGTATTTCCCTGTAACGCTTGAGTGTTTCCTCATCTCTGTTGCCTGACCTGTTGTCATCCCCTTCCCTCACCAGGTCCTCGAGTAGCACTGACTGCTTCTTCCTTCATATTTTTAGGGCACCTTTCTCATTCCTTTGTTACAGGATGGGTCACTTGTTTTGTGATTGTCAACTTACCCTCTACACCACTTGACCAACTCTTGTGTTGAAGAACTAGGTCTTACTCTTTATTTCACTTTCTTTTTAAAAATATTCCCAACACCTAGAATCATACTTGGTACATGGAGGGGAATGTCCCCAAACTAAAGAATGAATGTTTGAAATTATGTGTAACCAAGTTGATATATATTTTAACTTGAAAATCAATCTTCCCTTCTTCCCCTCCCTCCCTCCCTCCCTCCCTCCCTCCCTTCCTTCCTTCCTTTTATTTAGTGTGTGTGTGTGTGTGTGTGTGTGTGTGTGTGTGTGTGTGTGTTTTATGTGGTGCTAAGAATCAAACCCAGAGCCTTGCATACTAGGCAAGTACTCTGCCACTGAGCTGTATCTTCAGCCCCTATCCTGCACCTTTTATAGTCTGAAATTAGAGAGGTAGTTAATTGTTATACCTCTATATATTGGTTTGCATTTGCAATGATTTAACTTGATAGACTTGAATCCTCTTATTAGCTTTTAATAAATAATTAATATTTTGAATCCTACTTACAACATAGTTCTTCGACATCCAAGGATGGAAATGCTAATTAGTACTGCACAATATACCTTCTATCATAAGGCAGAGCTGTTTTAAAACTGCTTTAGGAAAGGTCTGAATTATAGTCAAATGTGATGGCATCCTTCCAAGACCTGTTTCCTGACTTTTCTGCAACATTTGACCACTCTTACTTTGAAAGTAGGCCCTGCCTTTGCATCTATGACCCTATTTCCCCCTCCCCCTTTGCTTGCTTATCACTGCTTCTTACCTTTTTTTAGGTGTGTGTGTGTGGGGGGAGGGTCCCTTCTTCTCTACCAGCTGGAGTTGCCAGTGCATCTGAATCGTGATCTCTAATCCAACCTCCCTCCTAAGTTCTAGATCTGACTTATAGATTTCTCCTGACTGTTTTCATTTGGTTGTATCAAGATGTCTCACCTGCCTTTTTTCATAGCTAGGTCCACATTGTCACCATTCACCCAAATAAGAACCTCAGCAACATTTTTGGTGTTTCTTCTTTTCAAACTTCCATATCCATTCGGCTGCCAACTCCTGTTCATTTTAACTCCAGCATTTTCAAATTAGTTCCCTTCTTGCAATTTCCTCCATCACTATTATGTTGTGTTTATATAATTGATCTTCATATCCTTGGTTTTTACTTTTCTAACCTATCCCACGCTCTGAGCTCAGAATTATTTTTAAAAATACATGTCTGACCAAGTCATCTTGTTGCTTTAAAACCCTGTATGGTCCCTAGTGCTTCAAAACAAAATTCTAGCGGGCAGGCAGGGACCATGACAGTCTGTATAGGCCTCCCATCTCAGCTTCATGCCCTCTCTGTTTCCCTCACCTTGGATGCTCTGACTTGCTCAATGTGAGGCACATTCTCACACCTCCATGACTTTGCTTCTCCTGTTATTTAACCTGGAACATCTTAAGACTCCGCTCAGACAGAATTCCTCTTGTGACACTTTCTAAAATCTCTTTCCTCCTTCCCTAACCTGGGAAGACACGCATTCTCTCCTCTGTCACTTTTCACACTGGTTGGTCATGTCCAGATCTCTCTGCTGGGTTATGAGTTCCTTGAAGAAGGACAGTGTTTGGTGCCCATGGAGACCCTGGTGCCCATCTGGCACCTAGCTTGTGTGTGGTGCTATAGATATGCTGGTGGAATTGGTCAACAGGGGAGGTTTCAGGGATATTTAGCACTATACATAATCCCAAAATTGATGACCCATGGAAGATTCTGAAGAAAGGTTAGTGGGAGACTCTCATACAGCTGGAGTGAGAGCGAGGAGTGAAGAGAACTGAGACCTGAGTGGGGTTGTCTTCCCACCTCTATGTCCTCAGCTGTTTTCCATTCATTGGAGGAAAAAGTAACAGCCGATTTTAACTTACATCATCAGGATACATCTATTGGTGGAAAAATCTACTCATCCAGCATACAGTACTCCCACCTCATTTTTCAAGGAATGTTTGAGGCTGCCCCTCAGAATGCAGCTTTGAAAGGCTCTTTGAGTGGGTGTTCAGACCCATATCCACAAGATTTGTGAACAGTCAAGAAAAACATTTTAGAAAAGAGTCCTTCTGGCATGTCAAAGTGGAAACTGCCTTGTAAAATAGTATAGTACATACTTGGTTCATCCTGCCCTCATTTCTGCCTTACCCAGACAAAAAGTGAGTTTCACCAATGATTTGGACTTGCCAGAATTCTGCCAGCTCAGACCTTTGAGCATGTTTTGTTCTTTCAACAAAACTCTCTGTCATGGACACACTCCCACTGCAATCCAGCCTCTCTGTCATGCCCAGCTCTGTGGCCAGTGACTGATAGGAGCTGGTGTTAAACTGCCAAAGCAGTGGGTGGAGCTAAGAGGCCTTTATAACTGTGTGTGGGGTCTGAGATGAAGTGATCAAGGGAAGGCCCTCAAAGGCCCTGCAGAGATGTACCCAGGATAAAGAAGGGCAGAGGACAAAGGCCTTGTGAGGAGGACTTGTGGGGAGGGAAGCAAAGCATCCCAGTGAATTCAGAGTGAACAGCATCCCAATGAATTTGGGGGTACAGAATGAGGCCAGTGATCAGCAGTCAGCAAACTCCATACTTTTTGAGTGAACAGACCTTTTTATGTTCAGAGATGGTTTGCTTTGTAGTGTCTGAGCCATGTTATGTTTTTCTCTTTTAAGCTCTAGGCCACTCCTTGTAGAGTAGGTTGCTGAGACTTTTTCTCTGCAAGGTGGGTGTGTGCATTCTGTATGAGCTTTTGGTGACTGTTAGGAAGTCTTGATGCCCAAATGTTTAACTTAAGGTCTGAAGCAGAAGGTCCTTCAATGTGTAAAATTCTAAGAAGAACGGAGTTGTTTACAGGTGGAGGGAGTGAGATACCATGGTAGAATCAAAGCAAAGGGTTCTGGGAGAGGAAATCAGTACCCTTCAAGGCATTGCAAAGCTTTGTGAAGTCACTTTGTCCAGGTTACTGGAAAAATACTTGGCTAGCCCAGGCCAGCTGGGCTCTTCTCATGGGGTGGCTGGGTGAGCCTGGGGTGCGTAGTAGAGCCATTTATGCAGTACCTCGCCCTCAATGTAGCAATTCCACTGGCAGCTTCAGTCGGCTGCTCTCACTGCTTCTGACCCAGAAAATGCTCAGAAAATGACTGCAGTGAAGCGCTCATCTTCAAGGTGAAGCTCTCAGTTCGGGTGGGGGAGGGATGCTGAGTAGATCCCAAGGGTTCAATACTTCCTGACTGTGCTGGGAGTGAGCTTTGTTTATGCTGTGACCCAGAGGAAGTCACTTTACATCTCACTCTGTTTCCACCAGCAAAGAGTGCCTTCTGCTTGTTTTGCATAAGCCTTGTGCCTCCTCTGCAGAAGAGGCACAGAATGAATTGGGAGCTAAAAACTCCTGGCAGTCATAATTCTTTGCAAACAGCAGAGTCTAGTGAGCAGTGCATTTGGTTGGCAACTGATCATTACAGTCTACACTTGGTTTCTCTGTCAGTAAAAACAGTGGGAATGCTTTCTCATTGAATTGCCAAGGGGGTCAGAATGAAATTGTGTATGCCTTTTCTTCTTGGAAAAACCTGATGCTTATAGCATCAGCTCCTCAAAGAGACATTCTTTGGATTAAATGTACTCAAAGCACCTTGCAGATATCATCTAATAAACTAAAAACCATGTCTGGAGAACATCTGGTTCTGCTCCTTTATTCTATCAGCAGAAAGATCCACAGAAGGGATATGGTTTGCCTGAAATAGCCATGCGCATTAGGTGCAGGACTCTAAGTAGAACCCAGGTCTCCTGATCTGTGGCCTGGACCTCCCTCTGTCCTTAGCTTTCCTGCTCCCTCTCCTTCATCTTCTACAACTTTTAAAGACCAGTTTTTAGAAATTATAACATGCACATATATCCATGGTAAAAAGAGATCAGGCAGTACAAAAGAGTTTAAGTTTTTAACAGTGGTTACCTCCAGACTCTTGACTGAAGGTAACCACTGTTAACAATTTCTTGTATCTCTCTCTAGAGATTTTCTAGATGTATTTGCATAGGTACATGTGTATTGGTGTAGGTATGTGCACACATATATATGTACACTTATGTTGTTTATATTTTATACTATACTGCATTTGCTCTTCTTGCTTAATAATGAAACTCCTTGGACATGTTTCTAGATCACGACACAGAGATTGACCCCTTTCATTCTTAACAGCTGCATAGCATCTTCTGCTCCTTCTATTTCTTCATGATGACTTTCAGAATTATAAGCAGCATCATGGAATTTGAGTCCTGAATTCATGATGCTGAAGTAAGAATCTCTATTTTATGACCATCTAGGAAGGATGTTTCTGACAAGGTCACAGGCCCACACGGTTTGAGAAATCTGAGACTTTGTTTTTATTTGCTGGTAGTATTTACTTTGGAGTCCCTATCATGTGCCTGGGGCGATGGTAACCAGGGGCTTTAAATTCTATGATTCCTTTGAGTTCACAATGGTTCTTTAAGTGAGATACTATAATTCCCATTTTTCTTTCTTTCTTTTTTTTTTTTTTTTGCAGTACTGGGGATTGAATTCAGGGGCATTCGACCTCCGAGCTATACGCCCAGCCCTATTTTTTATTCTTTATTTTGAAACAGGGTCTCACTAAGTTGTGGAGTGCTTCACTAGGTAGCTGAAGCTGGCCATGAACCCGGATCCTCCCGTCTCAGCCTCCCAAATGCTGGGATTACAAGTGTGCGCCAGCCACGCATGGCTTTTTTTTTTTTTTTGGTATTA
>PVLC010013345.1:0-41944 GCA_004027655.1 Graphiurus murinus | reverse complement strand
CACAATAGCCAAACTATGGAAGCAGCCAAGATGTCCAACCACAGATGAATGGATTACAAAACTATGGGATATGTACACAGTGGAATTTTACTCAGCCATAAAGAAGAATAAAATCATGTTCTTTGCAGGGAAATGGATGCAACTGGAAAACATTATGTTAAGTGAGATTAGTCAGTCACAAAGAGTTAAGAAGCATATGCTCTCCCTAATATGTGGATGCTAGGGAGGGGATGTGGCATAGGAGGGTCTCCAGATGAAAAGGAGAGATCCTCGATAAGCAACGAAGTTGATTTAATTGTAGTGGACTCAGGGGGCAGAGGGACACCCTAAAGCACATGATGTAATTACACAATCATATCAAGGTCACTCACCGAAGTGAACCTGAGGGGGAGGGAAGGGGAGGGGATTGGGGTGGGAATTGGGGAAAGGGTCAAATGAGAACTGTGTGCAAATATGTTGTTAACAACTCATACTTAACAAAGATGTATGCTATATTGCACGAATTACTACAATAAAAAAATTAAAATAAATAAATAAATAAATAAACTAAGACAAATGATTCGAGACCTTAAAAAATAAAAGAAAAACACCTAGAGAGGTCAGATATTGAGTAGAAAAAATAATGATAAAAAATGGAGAAATAAGAAGTCTTATATACTGTTTGTGAGGTTGTAAATTAGTACAACCACTATAGAGATTCCTCGAAAGACTAGAAATGGAACTTCAGTATCTTTCCAAAATAATTATTCAGACTGCTACACTACTACATGCATATTCATGTTTATACCAGTCCAATTCACAATAAACAAATTATGGAACTAATATAGTTGTCCACCAACAGATAAATGAATAAAGAAAATATGTATATATATACATGCAATGGAATTATACTCAGCTATAAAGAAAAAAATTATATAATTTGCAGGAAAATGGATGGAACTAGAGTACATTATTTTAAGTGAGATCAGCCAGACTCAGAAAGTCAAGGATTGTATGTTTTCTCTCATCTGTGGATGCTATAGAGAAAATAGGAAATGAAAGGAATCTCAGATACGTGAGAAAAGAGATTAGTAGACTAATGGAAGGGGATTGAGAGAGGGGGATTGGGAGAGGAAATGGGAGGCTTGATGAAGGAAACTGTCTAAATAATGCTATTTCCACATATAAAGGTATCACGACCAATCTTACTAATATGTGTGTGGAGGGACAGTGAGGTAGGATCTGAAATGACACACACCAAGTGCTGTGTGCATTTATGTTTGCATCATTTTGAACCTTATTATGATGTATAATTACATCAATAAAAGCATATTAAAAATACAAAAATAATACTAGCTCTCTGAGAATTTCTGCCTATTTTATTGACTTTTTGTCTCTAAAGTACTGCCTGGTATTTAGTAGGCATGCTGTGAATCTCTGTTGAATGGATGATAGAAAATAATACTACTAACCTTTACCAGTATCCACTGTGGGCTTTGATAAATGTAAACAATTAATCTATAAAATAATGAGCTTCTTATTTGACTGTTTCCAAAATTAAATTGTTTGTTATAAATATTCAGAATCTTCATAGAAATACAAATGAGTAACTGGGGTGATAGAGAAGGAGTTGTTAGCAAGAGATAACAAAATAATTTGAAATTTTTAGATATATTTATGATAATGTATGACATTTACTTACTATTTTAAAAATATCAATTTAATTCATGAAAAACTGACATTTCTTTAAAACAAAGGAAGATACTTCCTTTTCTAGATTATATTGCATGGGGGCATATAGCTAAGTCATCCAAATGAGTTTCAACTGATTTAGAAGAATACATGAGTTTGTATTGATTTTGTTAATCTGAGCCCATTGCTTTAACCCTAGAAAAACTCAGAAATAATTCATAAAAGTTAATCTAATATTATTTTCTGCAAAATGATGACATGTAAGAGTAGACTACAGTAGAAGTTCTAAGGCTACATGGTAGGCTCTTTTAACTAAAAAATTTAGTAATGTTAAAATACTAATCAAGAATCAAAGCTGTTTTTCAGAGTAGGCCTGGGATAGATCATGATGATTTATTGAAATAGAATGTACTAGAAAGGCCCCCATTAAAATAATTCTAACCTTCAACCCAAAATATAGTCACAAGGAAACAATCAGATCTCCTATGTGTGTAATTAACAGTTATAAACAAAATAAACACCAAAAGTAGCATAACTTCTCAGTAGCAATCTAGCCTGAACTGACTCCATAGCATAGAGTCATTAGAGATGCTAAGGACAGAGATTGAAAAGCATGGAAAACCTGACCATTGAACTACTTGCTGGCCTTTTTCACGTAGGTGACCACAGAAAGTTGAATTTAATCATATAGGACTTTTCGTTTTTTAGAAAAAAAATTACTTTTTCAAGTAAATGCAATGTATAAAAGTAGAAGATAAATGAAATTGACAATCTCAAACTTTCAGACAAAAGAGGAGGCTAGGGGCAAACATAAATACAAGCTAAGTCAATATATATATATATATATATATATATATATATATATATATGATTTTTGTTTGTTTGTTTTTCTTAATGTGGTTCTGGGCATTGAACCCAGGGTCCTGTGTTTGCTAAGCATATTCTTCACTGCTGAGCTATATCGCCAACCTCTAGGCTAAGTGATTTTCTATTTATACATTTTTTTGATCTCTTCATCTGACCATAGACATTTGGACAGAGGTAGGCTATTGTAAATAATGTTGCAATGAACAACAAAGAACCTGGATGGTATAAGTAAAAACGAGTCAGTCGCAGATGAACAAACACTGTGTGATTCTACTTACATGAGGAATCTATAAGCATCAAACTCAGAAGTAGAGAATACAACTGTGTTTTTCAGGGACTGGGAGGTGGAGGAAATAGGGAGTTGCTATTCAATGGATAGAGAACTTCAGCTACATGAGATGAATAAATTCTAAATAACTGCTGTACAACTCTTAGTTCAGTCTGTTATAACAAAGTACTACAGAGTGAATGACTTAAGCAACAAATATTTATGTCTCATAGTTTGGGGTGCTAGCATGGTTGATTTCTAGCAAGGGTCCTCTCTTGAGCTTCAAATAGCCAACTTCTTGCTTTCTTGTCATACTTGTACATCGTAGAAAGAGAGCTAGAGTGTTCTCTTTAGCTTCTGTGTGTGTGTGTGTGTGTGTGTGTGTGTGTGTGTGTATTATATATGTGTATGTATATGTATATATATATCTGTATATACATTACACTTTTATTGGTGCATCATAAATATGTATTGTAATGAGATTCAAAGTGATGCAAGCATTGCATGCACACATCACTTGCTTCTTTATAAGGGCACTAATCTCACTTATGAGGAATCCACGCTCATAACCTTATTTTCTTTCCAAATCCAGACCTCATAATACCATCATATTGGAACTTAGTATTTCAACACTTACATTTTTGGTGGAGACACAAGCATTTAGTTCAGAACAGTTCTACAGTTAACCAAACAGTATTATGCACATCAAAACGTATTACGAGGGTAGATCTCATGTTAAATTTCCTTACCAGAAAACAAAAAGCATAGCATAAGAAACAATCACTAGGAAACTTAGAAGCTTTATTTCTTTTAACTTGATTGTGATGACAGTATTACTGGTTTTTGTTTACGTTCAAACTCATCAAACCATACATATTAAACATATGCAGTTACTTCTTTATCAATTATACCTCGATAAAAGCTGTTAAAAATGAGTAAAACACAGCTCTAGAATTCTAGAACTCAATTTTCACGGCACACTCTGAGCATTGGTATTACAAACGTGCTATAGCTCCTAATCTTTTCCTTGAGTAATTTTCTTTAGTTAACCAAAAACATATGATGAGCATATGTAGTTTTGCCCATAACTTTTATGCAACTACTACTTTTAAAACTGCTTTGGGAATCGATCATTATTTGATGAGATTTTATGCCTCTTACATGTGTTTTATCATTGAAAGCCTCAGGAAAATACTTCTGTAGAAGTCTCCTCTTTTCAAATCCTACTCTACTACCATATCATGTTAATTAAAACTTGTCTATTTTGTATATTAGTGATTAACTCCAAAGCTATTAATTCAAGTCAAAATCACATTTGGTGGCAAATTAATGAATTATTTTTATAGAATAACATTAAATGGTTCAATAACATTCTATTGCATATGCTATCATCATTCATTTTAATCAAATTTATATTTTCAACATTATTTCTACTTTGTATCAATAACATGCCAACATACTATAATTAAATTTTACTGGTATTTTTTGTACCTGGTATTGAATTTATTAAATTTTACCTTTGACCTATTATTTTATTAGTTTTTATTTTGAAACAGGGTTTCACTAATTGGTGAGGGCCTCCCAAAGTTGCTACAGCTAACCTTTAACTTAAGATCCTCCTGTCTCAGCTTCCCAAGTTACTAGAATTACTGGTGTGCACCACCATGCCTGGCTAACTTTTACTGCTTCTTTGAAGTTTTTTAGAAAATCTTTCAGAAAATATTGTAGGATAGACAAAATATGAAAACAGACATTTTTGGATAACATTTTAGTAAACATTTAGTTTATACCCTGTTACATTAACTATGTATATGTGTCCTTTACCTCCCATGCCCACCAGCTTCAGACAACTATTTAAAAACAAAGCAAAGAACCTCCTTCTCCTCCTCCTTCTCTTCCTCCTCCTCCTCCTCCATCTTCTTAGCGATTACTGTAAAGGTATATTTTGTTGATTATGCTTTTTTTAATAATTATAGAGGTTGAACTAATTTATTTGATAGTAAGTATGTTGTATTATTTCCAAATGTTTTGATTTGATTCTTTAGCTATATTATTATAGTGGTACAATAATTTTAATTTGTTTATAATTTCTAAAATAATTATGATTTGAAATTTTGGCATCTGTCTTTTATTTCATGTAATTCACATTTTAAGCTCCAAATTATATTTTTGAGGGTAAACTAACCTGTTTTTGAATGGAGTCTTCCTTCTGTATATAGAATTCTACAACTATGGATTTGAATTTTAGTCTAAATTTTCTGTGAGTTCTTTTCTTTATCTTGTCCTCCCTTTTTTTATTTTGAGTTTTAAAAACAAATTTTTACTCTCTAGCTTGTGCATATTAGAGAAAATATATGACCTTTTACTTTCTGTGACTGGCTTAATCTCACTTAAACTAATGTTCTCAGGTCCTTCAATTTTCTTATAAATGGCATAATTTTGTTTTTCTTTATTGGTGAGTAGGGGAGAGTCAACATGATAAAAGTGTGTGTGTGTGTGTGTGTGTGTGTGTGTGTGTGTAGTGTAATTTATTTATGCTAAAAGTAAATAACTTAACATTTATTGAAAATATGCCTTTTATGGGTTAGAAGTTATAGATGCTGATTAGCTATCACTTGATTTGTGGAAGATATAAAAAATAACTTTAAGGAAATACATTAATATAAATGAAGTAGATGTAGAACTTCTAAACCAGCAGAAATTAGTAAGAGAGAAGAACATATTCAGTTCTCCATGAAAGAGAAGATAAATAAGATATATATGTATATTCCACTAAAAAAGTAAACTTTTTCAAGAATAAGATAAAATGAATTATAAAACATAAAAATAAATAAAACAATGTTACTTTGCTACTTAAGTTCAAATATTATCAGATTGAGATTGAGGGTTTTTTTGGTTGTTTGTTTGCTTGATGTGTGTGTGTGTGTGTGTGTGTGTGTGTGTGTGTGTGTGTGTGTGATTGGATCTAGGGGCATTCTACCTCCAAGCTATACCCCTAGCCATTTTTTAATTTTTTTGTTTTGAAACAGAGTCTCACTAGTTTGCTAAGAGTTTTTCTACATTGCTGAGGCTAGTGGAGAATTTGCAATCCTCCTGGTCTCAGACAATTTGGGATTACAGGCATGAGCCACCACACTCAGAGTTTTAAGGGGCACATTTTATCCATGTATCACTTATAAAATACATTTTCAACTAATTGAAATAAAATAATTTAAAACTGAACAATGACCAAAGTTGTACAAACAAATATCAATGGAAATTATATTATTCAACTAATAAGATTTGTGTCAAAATGATTACATGTGAAAAGAGTTTGTTTCATTTTATAAAGACAGGCAGCCCCAGAATAATGAGTGTAGGCATGCCTCAGTGCAGGACCTTAATTGAGCCCCAGTGAGCCACCAAGAGGTGTGCAGTTCTCTCTGAACCTTTAGAAAGGATTCCATATTACTGCATCTAGTCCAGCACTCTTGGGCATGCTATAGGCTTTCAATATCAGTAATTCTTCACAGTCATAAAAATGATGCTACTAGTAGAAACATCTTTAAATTATTATCCTTCTGAGTGTAAGGTAAGCTGCTAAGTGTTCAGAACATGGTTACATGATCTGTGACAGTAGAAACACATAGGGCCAAGGTAAAACAAAAACATGCAGAAAATGAGCCTTTTCTAAGGAAACTAATTTCCTTCTAGTACAGAGTTCTCATTAAAGACAGCATGGGGATACACATGAAGCATTAATCTGCATTTTTAGCAATGATTCAAAATATATGTATCTCTGATGTTCAGGAGGGATCAGAGGCTCTTTGTCAAATACTTTAAATGTGGTAGTGTAATTTTGTACGTATTTCCCTCCACTCAGCCTGCTGAACTTCTACTACTTACATGTTCCCCTGGCCCTTCAGGTTTTTACAGAATCCAAGGTTTTATTTTAGTCCTAACTGCCTTTAAGGCTCAAAAATTTCTTTTTTAAATTTTTTATTACTACATTGTAATCATACAGTTTGAAGTTCAGGATGATAGAGGCATAAATGCACACAGCACCAGCTGAGCCCTCCCCCAGTTCCCAACCCGCTTCCTCTCCCTCTCTACCTTCCCATGCAAGACACCTGATTGGCATTGTTAAATTCTTGTATGGCATCATGTCCATGGAAGTGTTTTCCTCTTCAAGTCTTCCTCTCCTTTCCTGCCTCCCTAAGTTAGGGTCTCTCCATCACTCCACTGAGGTTTTTTCCTTCTTTGTTTGGAGTCCCTTTAGTGTCCCAGTTTCTCCTTAGCTTCCACTTATGAGGGAAAAACATCTGACCTTTCACTTTTTGTGACTGACTAATCTCACTTAGCATAATGTCTTCCAGTTCAATTTATTTCCCTGCAAATGGCATACTTTTGTTTTTCTTTATGGCTGAGTAGAATTCCATTGTGTGCATATCTCATAATTTTGTAATTCATTCATCTGTTGATGGACATTTCAGGAGGCTTTATAGTTCGCCAACTATGAATTATACTGCTATAAACATATATATGCATGTGTTACTATGGTAGTCTGATTTTTTTCAATTCCTTTGGGTAGATACCCAGGAGTGATATAACTGGGTCATATGGTATGTTCATTCCTATTCTTCTGAGGACCCTTCATATTGTTTTCCAAAGTGGTTGCACTAATTTGCCACCCCCAAAACAGTGTATCAGAGTTTTTACTTCTCCAAATCCTCACCAGCATTTATTATTGTGTATGTTTTTAATGATTGACATTCTAATTGGGGTTAAGTGAAAACTCTGATTGCTAATGATGTTGAAGGTTTTTTTTTGTTCATATACTTATTGGCCATTTGCCTTTTGTTTGTTTTCTTGGTGAAGTGTTTATTTACTTCACTTGCCCTTTTTGATTAGATTTTTTGACAGTAAGTTTCTTGAGTTCTTTGTATATTCTAGATATTAGCCCTCTATTAGAGGAGTAACTGGCAAAAATCTCCCATTCTGTTGGTTCTGTCTTAAGGTTCCATGTTTCTCTTTCTATCTCTCTGGCCTCTATCTCTATGTCTCAACTTTGCTTTTGATCTTTCTGTTACTATTCTTATATTAAAAATATATTAGTGGAAAGTTTGCCTAGCTTACATTAAAATGGGATGCTATTCCCTCAGGGTGATGGAAATAGATCTGAAACCCAATATCATTATCCTTTCCTTTTTCAGGTGTCAATAGTATTTCTTTTTCTTCTATTTATCTTTCTTACACAGTTTCTTTTCTATTTTGCATCCTGTCCCCACCCCTGGCAATTACCAAGGTTGAAACCAAAGCTTCCAATACATTGAGGCTCACTCAAATTCTCATCATTTTTTTGGCTACCAAGACAAGAGATTTTTTTCCATGTATTATGTATTTCCATGTATTATGTGAAGCAGAACTATGTTCAGTCTCTGGTTCCGTATCATCTGAGGGAGATGACTTCCCTCTGAACGTTCTCATCACAGGACAATGATCGTCATAGGTCAACTTTGTATGGTGTTGCAAGGACTTAATAAGAGAGTGCATATTAGTACTGTGTCCCAAGTTAAATGTTCAAAAATTTTTATAATTGCTCATAACATTAATGAAAACATGGTCATTAGAGCAGGCCTCAACTGATCATGTATGCTGTAATATTTTGATCAATTGCTTAAATGAAAGCACATCAGGGATGTTTATTAAAATTATAGTAGAAAGTTGGCAAGAGTGGTTAAAACATGTTTTTCCTACTTGTATGTAGTCTCTTAACTAAAATGTGAAATTTAATGGAGATATAAATTATTTTTATTGTAGTCTAATATTGAAGTTCAAATTATATTGCTATAAATATAGAAGTTATTCAATTAAAATAAAAATACTTTATATTGCTTGGAGTTGTAATTCACTTAAAATTTATTACAAATGTAAAATAACAACAATGATTTGGTTGCTTAAAAATTAATGCCAATCCACTCATCATGGCACAAGCTTATAATCCCAGTATTTGGGAGGCTGAGACAGGGGATTTCAGGTTCCCGAGTAGCCTTAGCAACTCAGGAAGATACTGTTTCAAAATAAAAAAAATAAAATAGGGCTGAGGGTGTAACTCAGAGTTAGAATACCCTTGGATTCCATTCCTAGTACCACAAAACAAACAAACGAAACAACAATGACAGCAACAACAAAATATCAATTAAGTACAGAAAAAGAAAAACTATTTTGTTTTACTTGGTTGTATTTTACTGTCTTAGAGTTATTTCAAAGTATCACTTTTGAGATGGGTGTTTAAAAAATTGAGTCTGTGGAAAAGTTCTCTTCTACAGCAAAGTAAATGTTGTTGTAATATGTAATTTAGAGTCATTTTTGAGAGAAAATAAGAGTGAAAATCATGAGATATATGTTCAGAAACAAGAAATATTTCATTTAAACTCTAGTTTTGTCAATTAATACATAGATGATTTTAAGTTGCTAAATCCCTCTAAGATTTAGCTTCCTCATCTCTTTTTTTTTTTTTTTTTTTCTTTTTTCCTTTGTGGTATCCAGGGGCATTCTACCTACGAGCTACACTCACAGTCCTATTTTATTTTGAAATATAGTCTCACTAAGTGTCGGGGCCTAGTTCGGATGGCTAGACCTCGCCTCTAGATGGTGCCTGGCAGAGTTCCAGAAGCGGCTGCAGGTGGAAAACATTCTAGGGCTGCCCCACGCCAGAGCGCATGCACCAGCACGCCCGGCTCGTGGCCGGCCCAGGTGAGAGCTGTATGAGACGCCTCGTGGCTTAGGCCCTGGGTGGCTTTAAGAGCCTCCGCCTCTTGCCCAAGAGACAGAGTTGCTGGGGAGAGTTGCTGGGGGAGAGTTGCTGGGGGTTGTTGCGGTTGTTGCTGGGGAAAGAGTTGCTGTTGGGGAAAGGCTGGAGTGGGTTGCTGGGGAAGTTCTGGGAGGAAAAGTTGTGGGTTGCTAGTGGAAGACGGATTGCTAGAGAGAGGGGTTATTGGAAGTCTGTTGGAAAGGCACTATTTGGAAAGACGACTTCTGTGCTGTGTTTGTTACTGCTTGTATAGTGCCCTTGATCCCAGAAAGAGAGAGATATAATAAAAGAGGTTCGAACCAGCAACATTCAGGCAGCATCTTTATTGGGGCCTCATGGCTGAGGGTTCAGCCTGGGGCGCCCGATAACTAAGTTGCTGAGGATCTTACTAAGTTGCTGAGGCTGGTTACAAGTCTCAACCTCCCAAGTACTGCGATTATAGGCATGTCCAGATTAATTTTCTCATTTACAAAATGGAGGTGTAGTAATGTTTACTTCCTAAATATAAGAAACAATCTTCAAATAATTAAAATTTCAAAGAGACTAAAGTATGCATGACTTTGCCCTGGGAACTATGACCATCTCTTCACCTCAGCAAAGGAGGTTGAAAATGTGTGTATCATCCTGTTTTTACAAGGCTGTCTTTAGTCTAGAAGATATCTGGAGTCCTTTCCTATTTGAAGTCCGTATTTCTATAAAGTGAAATGGACTTAAATATGTGCAGTGAAAAGCCCATGCTTTTGTAAATTAGTTCTATTAGCAGAGATACTCAAAAACTTTACCATGATTTTCATTAAATGTTTATTACACTTTCACTCAGAGGAAAGCTACTTCATTCTCATCAAAATTTAGCTACCTATTGCTTCAAACAAAAATTTAGTTCAGATATTAAAGTTTAATATGACAATGCTTTCTTAAACAATTGTTTACTAAATATATATATTGTCCTGGGGATTGAATCCAGGGGCATTCTACCTCTGAGCTACATCCCAGCCCTATTTTATTTTTTATTTGGAAAATGAATCTTATTACTTGGTTAGGCTGTCCTCAAATCTGTGATTCTCCTGTCTCAGCCTCCAAAGTACAAGGGTTACAAGAGTGCACCACCACGCCTAGCTTACTTTGATATATCTTACAGAAAATATGTTCCAATAGTGATCTTCTTATGAATGCAATGCCCCAAACTTGATGGTTCCTTAAAACAGTGATAACTTTGAATGTCATACACAAAGATTTTATTGTTGTTGGTTTGTTCTTTAAACTTATATCACAAGGTAATTCCTTTATTTCTTCAAAAGATGGATCCATTGAATAAATAAAATATTTTAACATTTTGGCAAACTATAAATATAATGTGTATTTAATCAAAACACTTATAAATTTGAAATTTCAAGTAGTGCAATATTATTAGAATTGTTTTGTCTTTTCACTGAAAAAGATTTAGTATAGTTGAAAAATAATTCTTTAGTCACTACCACTGGATTTCCTTAAGCAGAGAACTTGGAGAGCATCTATGAGTGCTTCTGTTTTTTGAAACATATGTACAGAATTTATAATCTTCTTAATATTTCAACAATTATTTATCCCTTCTACTAAAATTAGAAGCATTACGTATGCTTCAAATTCTTTTCTTTGATGGGTTTATTTAAGTAGTTTTATAATTCAGAAAATTTAAAGATGCCATTAATATATTTTAAAGGTATATAAATATAAACATTATGAAATGTGTATGATGGATATATCAATAAAAGAACTTATTATACTGACATTCCAAGAGATGTGATCTCTGGCCTTAAATAAAATTTTGAAGTCATTATTCTGTATCTACTGATTTGGACAATTTTTCTTTTGTGGTGTGTGATATTTTGGTTTTATTGCTTTTTAATTTTTTCTTTTATTTTTAATTTACACATAAAACAAAAAAAAAAAACTGTCCATTTCAACAGGGTTCCATGCAATATTCCTACGTATATATTCATTGTACAGGTTAAAGATACTTATCTCCTCAAATATTTGTCTTTTTTTTAATGGTGAAAACTTCAAAATACTTTTGTATAGCTTTTTGAAATATGTAGTACATTATTGTTTTCTGTAGCCACTCTACTGTGTAATAGCATGCCTGAGCTGCTTGCTCTTATCTTTTTGTAACTTAGTACTCTTTGGTTAACTTTCCCCATCCCTCCCGAATGGCACTCTCCCTGCCAGATGGTAACCGCCATTCTACTCTCAGTTTTCATGAGGTCAACTTCTTCTGATTCCATATGTAAGCAAGATCATGGAAAACGTGTCTTTGTGTCTTTCTGTGCCTGGTTTGTTTGACGTAGTATAATGATTTTTCACCCTGCCATTGTAAATGACAGCATTTCACATTTCACTCCTTTTTATATCTGAATAGTATTTTACTGCATAAATGTACCATATTTTTATCCATTATTAGTTAATGAACACACCATTTTCAATTCTTTATTATTGTGAATGGAGTTCAATAAACATGGAATTGCAAAGTCTCTCTAGTATACTGATTTCATTATTTCTTTTTGAGGCGGGGCAGTGTATATCCAGCAGCAGGATTGCTGGATCATATATGGTAGTTCTATTTTTAATTTTTTGATGACACTCCGTACTATTTTCCATAGTGATTGCACTCATTTGTGTTCTCATTAACAATGTACATGGCTTTCTTTTTCTCCTCATTCTTGCCACTGCCTGAACTTATCCTTAGTCTTTTAATAGTAGCCATCCTTACTGAGGAGAGGTGATATCTTTTTTGTGGTTTTGATTTGTATTTTCCTTATGATTTGTGATGTTGAACATTTTTCATGTACTTATTGGCCATTTGTATGTCTTATTTATAGTTTATATGTATAAACTTTGCAGTGGATTTTCCCTGGAAACTTGATTTTTTTCCCCACTATTTTTACTTTATCAAATGTTCTAAGAGACTCTGGAATATTATATTTTTTTCATGACAAAATTGCTTGTATTAAAAGTGGTACGCTAAAATAGTTCAACAATAATTTTGAAGTTTTTTTTTAAATTGTATTTTTCCTATAATAACATAATTAAAATCTTAATTGTGTATGAATTATATGGGAGAGAGAAAATTCATCCTTGAAAGTAAAGAAAATCATTGTTACCTTTTATCATGCTATAAAATGCATACTTTTGATCTCTGAGATGTATAAAAGTTTGAAATTTGAAGTAAATTATTTGCTTTTTTTTCCCCCCAGAAGTGGTATCTCTAGTATAATTTATGGAGTCTGGAGTGGATTTATATAATTAGCTTGGTTGCAAGCCATCCATCCCATAGGTCAAGCCAATTAAAGGATAACTAAGGGAGACATGGCTCCAAACAGTGGCATATGGCACAGTGGCACTAATGCTCACTAGAGATGGAAAACAAAGTCACATGGATTATAACTTTGATATGAAACAAAATTAGATGTTGAACATTTAGGAACTCAAACTCCTTCTCCCTTTTTGTTTTCAGTTCACAGGTATTTTTTAATTAGTTAATTAATTAATTAATTTTTTGGACTGTCTTATATTCTGTGTGTCTTCTGATGGGTGGTCAGAAGAGGAAGATTTGCATTCTTTGATTTCAGTCACTGTGTCCTGTGCTGCATTGTGACATTTCCCTCACTTTCATGGTATTTCACATGCCTGGTTTACTAAAAAGTCAGTATGTTACTTCAGAAATCTGAGAATTGAACTTAGGATGTGGATATTCAATAAATTCAATGGGGGAGGGAATCTGAAAATTAGGCAAAAGTTTAAATAATGTGGATAAAGACTTGTAGAGTAATGGTAGGAAATTGGCAGAGGGACTCACGGAGGGAGAATAGTTCATATAATACTATGACAAAATGTTAAGGTAATACTACCAAGGTCACTAACATGTGCAGAGAGAGGAGAGGGGAGAACAGGGTGGGATGTGGAAGGAAATACTCCAAGAGCGGTTTGCATGCATATTTTTATCACATTGAAACTCACCATGATGTATAATTAAAATGCACTCATAAAATAATATTTAAAAATGAATAAAATAATGTATGCAAAAAGCAATTTGAATGAATAATGTTTGGCTATATTCAATACGGATAATAAGTGACACTCCTTATAAATTTTCTCTACAAATTTAGGGAAAAATAAGAGAACTTTAACAATGATAGAAATAAATGGAGATGAGGAATTTCTCATAATTTAATCAAGTTACTTGACTGTGTCGAATAATGTTTTTCACATGAGGGTTCTGGTAGTGTAAATTGACAGACTCACAAATGTATAGATGTTTGTTGCTTAATTACAACTCCATCAAGTTCAACTTCAGGATTAACTCCAGACTGCAAAACAATTTGCCATCAATTGTGACTGGATTTCAATCCATCGTGTACTTTGTTCTCTTGGCTGTGTTCCTTTGTCCATTTTAAGAACTAAATTGCTGAAACTTAAGCTAAGAATGGTAGAAAATTAAGTCTTTTTAAAAAAGACTTTGTATTGCACCAAAAATAAACTAGTGTAGTGGAGATTTCTTTTCCTTCTTTTTACTACTAACTTGCTATGTGATTTCAAACACATTTTATTTCGCTTCTCTGAGCCTCATGTGAAAATAAAATTAGATCTTTTCTATCAAAGGAATAGCTTGACTTGGTCTCCATTTTGTAAAACTGCCATTATGTAACTTTACTTGTGCTTGCATTTTTGTAAAGATAGCATTTCCTCGAAATTGTGAGTGCCAACCCCTCCCTCAGCCCCTTCAGCCAATGGCATAAAGATTGTGCAGCTGTGTTCCCACCAATAAGAGCACAGCACGGAAGCCCCCACTGAAAAAAAAACACCCAGCAAGTCATCCATGTTGTTTTTGCATACCTGACTTTATTGGTGGCAGGATCCCTTTTTGCAAAGAGTAAAATTTATCTTGTTGAGCTCCTTTAAAATACATGTCCTGTTTTTTTGTGTGTGGCACCATAAAAACTTACTTCTGACACTCAGTTTTCTTGGTTGCAAGGTGATGGGAGTCGGATGTAGATTGACCTCATAATCTTTAAGGTTCAACTCTACCTTGAAAATACCAAGTCAATTTTTTTATTAGTTATATTTTACTTTACAAAAAAAAAAGTGCAGATACAAGTTTGAGATGAGGAAAAGCTTTTTAATAAGGTACAAATATTTAGAAAGAATAAGTGAGTTTTTAAACCACAAAAAAATTGCTCTTTGAAACAGGGAAAGCAGATGGCTATATACTGTAGCATGTGGTACATTGCTCCTTTTCTTCAATCTTCCTCCTTGAGAGCTAAGCTGGAAATATGCAAATCCCATCATCATCATTCCATTCCTCTCAGACTGTTTTTATTTTCACATTTGTCATTAAATTATTTCCATAATGTGGTCTCTGTTCTTTAAGATTGTTCTATGTGGAATCACTAGATATTTATTAATCCCTAATAATATTAGTTTCCATATCCCCAAAATGCTTTATTTTAGTACTGTTATTCTATGTTAATTCCCATTAAGAAATATACCAAGAGATGTGTGCATGTATGCTTGCATCACTTTGAATGTCTTTATGATGTATAATTACACTGCACCAATAAAAGTATATAAAAAAGAAATATAGCATTTCTGCTGTGAAAGAGGCATAGAAATATGAAAATAAATTTTATATTTCAAATATGCTGCAGTTGAACTTTTAAAATTTTGAAGTAAAATAAACCATTATGTTCTGATTTATTGACATATTGAAAATTTTTAGTAGATGGATAGTTCATAGTCTGACTATTTTATCCCCTTCTAAAAATTTATAAGCAGATACGTTCTTCATGATCTGGCATCTGTCTATGAACAAAAGATTTCCCTTTGTCCATCAATGCTAGGTACAGAGACCAACTAATATTCTTATACTCATTTTCTTTATAATGGCACTAGCTAAACTAGAATGGGTAACTGAAATATTGTAGCAGAATTATTTTATTTTTAAAATAAAGGTGGGTGTGTGAGGCTTCTGTCACGTCTCTCTATTTACAGTGAAGAGTGGATCGTAGGCAGTTTGTGTTGAAAATGACAGAATTTCCATCAAGCTCCCCATCAGCTGTTGTTAGCTGGAGTCAGAATTACCATCCTTCACTGGGCTGTCTTGCTTTATGATATCAATTAGCAAACAATCTGTTTTGTTGGCACATGACACAATTAGGATGCAAAACAGAGTGACTGTGAAGCAAAACATTTTTTTTTTTTTTTTAGAGAGAAGGCTGTTTTGCCCAGGAGTGCGGAGGGGAGAATGGTATCATTTTTCTGTCAGTCTTTCCTTAATTTGTCATTGATGTCAGATTATTGATGCTAATACATGCAATAATATTATTAGGTTTCTGTTTTTATTTTTCAAGATGATGGTAATATTTGACTTTTAAAAATATGTAGCTCATTTCTTTTTCTTTCTTTTTTTCTCTTTTAGTTTTTAGTTATTCTAAATTGCAATTATATTTAAACCTCTACTTATAAGCTAGAAAACATTTTGAAAGATTTACATCCCACATAAAGTAGGAAAGAAGGTACACTAGAGGGCACTAGTAAGCTATATTTTTATTTTTATTTTTTTTCATTTACCAATATAATTTGCATGTCTTTAGGAATGCTTTTACTTCTTAGTCTGATCAATTTGAGACTACTTTTTTTTTTCTTCCTTTGTTGCTCTTTTTTTTTTTTAAGACAAATAAGCTCATTTGGTATTTTTCATTGATCAAGAAAGTTTCAGACCTTTAGGTTCATTATTTTGATAAACTTTGTCCCATATGGATTGTCTGGGTGGCCTTTATATCTTTATTGAAATCCACTGATCTTGTCCTATGACATTTCTAATTTTTTTGAAAGAGCATTTCCACAGCTGCAAGTGATTGCTACTTAAGCCCAATTGTAAGGGCTTTGAGATATAGGCAAATCACTCCTGGGTATTTCTTTTAAGCTACATTTAAACCCTAGTCTCCAGAGGTGAAAGGCGAAATATTAAGTAATCTGCCACCTGGTTCACTCTAACACGATTGGTAGAGAAGATGAATACATCTTCCAAAGAATATACAAGAACAATTTTACTCGAAAGGTCAAATTAAATTTATGCTTCATGCTCAAAACTTTGGCATTTCAATTAACTTTTAAAAGTCAAAAACAATATAGGGGCTGTAAAATGTGCCTAAAAAGAACACACATTTTATTCGTTAAACAAAATAAACCAAGATTAAGGCTTCTCTGCATATGTTGTTCTTGCCTCTTTTTTCTTTTTTTTTTTTTTTTGCGGTACTGGGGATTGAACTCAGGGGCATTCTACCTCCGAGCTATATCCCCAGCCCTATTTTTTATTCTTTATTTTGAAACTGGGTCTCGCTAAGTTGTGGAGTGCCTCACTAGGTAGCTGAGGATGGCCTAGAACCCGGATCCTCTGGTCTCAGCCTCCCGAATGCTGGGATTACAAGCGTGCGCCACCACGCCTGGCTTGTTCTTGCCTCTTTAACAAGATTTTTCTTTTTAATTCTAAATTGTATGATAGTTGGAATACTTTTCCCTTCCTCTAATATCTGTTGTTATTGGGGGTTCTTCTATTCTTTTAGTTTCCTTCTCTTTTGAAATATTAGCTGTTAAAAATAAGTACAAGATGAAAATGCTAATTCACAAGTACACATGCTGTAAAAAAATGTAGAAAATCTATAATAACAGTAATTGTTAAGCTAATAGAAATGCTTACAGTAATTTTCAGTAGGATACAATTAAGGCCTGCACTGTAGTCCAAATTGATCTCTTGGAATCAAATTTTTTACAGTAAAATATTTCTTGGGATAAGAATCTTGCTCCCAAAGATTCAGTCTCATTTTTTCAACTTAGTTGAATCTCAGTCTCATTTTCTCAACCTTTAAAATTATGAACATTTCTAATAGGCATCTTGTATGAACAATGTGTTTTAATTTAATGCATATTTGTAACCTTTCTTAAATACAAGACTGACGGTGAACACCACAAAATGGGACTCAAGACATTCATCTTGGTTCTTCTACTGTCATCCTGGAATGCCGTTTATAAAATATTGACTCAATACTCTGTTTTTCCATCTCACCTCTGCCCCACACTCTGTGTACCATTACTATTATCATGTTGTCCTTCCTTGAAGTGATGTTTAAGATTCAATTGGGAGAGTTTTCCCATATTTAGTATGGGATGAGGGGAAACACACAAAATTCAGGGCTCAGTTTGGCAGAAAGACATTGTTTTCCACCTTTGCTATGCTAGCAATTATTCCCCAGTCTATTTTCTCTATGACCATTGGGTTTAAAAATCACCAAAAAAAAATAGATATCTCACCTCTTAGATCCGATGGGATTAAAATGGGTAACTAATTTGATCAAAGAGCCATTCCAGGACTGAATACCACATCTGTTGTGGTTTCATGCCCAAGGTTCTTTTGGATTCACAGACCTCCTACTCTGAGAAGTTAAGTCCTCTGATATACCTGTGAATGTTTAATTTCTGCCATGTGACTGTTTAATAATCATTATAATGATTTATTAAAGAAATGTTTTTATTTAATGAAAGGAATGACTAAAATTTTTCCTTTTTCAGTTTTATTGCAGCATAGTTAATAAATAAAATTGATTATATCCAATGTGCTGTATATATATATGCATGTATATATATCCAATGTGCAATACATATATATACATACATATATACATATATACATACATATGTACATATATATACATATATATATATACAGTGTAAAACTAATTAACATATACATTATTCACAGATAGCTACTTTTTGTGAACGATAATCTAAAAACCTACTCTCTTAGCATATTTCAAGTATACAATACTTGTTATTACCTATAGTCATCATGCTGTGCATTAAGTCTCCAGAATTATTCATCTTACAACAGTAGTTTTTAACCAACATCTTCCCCATGTCACACACCGTGAACCAGTGATATACACATTCTGCTCTGTCTTCAATATTTTTGATCTTTTTAGATTCTGTATATAAATGAGGTAATATACTTTTTTTTTCTTTCTTTCTGTGTCTGATTTATTTCATTTCGCAACATTTCTTCCAGGTTCATCCATCCATATTGTTTCAAAGGGCAGTGTCTCTTTTTTGAAGGATGAATAGTATTCCATTATATATGTGTTGTGATATATATATATATATATATATATATATATATATATATATATATTACTTATAGGTAGATAGAATTATTTATCCATCAATGGACATTTAGGTTGGTTCCATATCTTAGTTATTGTGATTAACATAGCAATGAATATGTATTTTTTACATAACTTCCTAGAAGTGGGATTGCTGGATACTGTGGTAATTTCATTTGTAATTTTATATGAAACTTTCAGGATGGTTTCCATACTGGCTTTATCAGTTTACATTTTCAGCATCAGTATACAATTGTTAACTTCTCTTTACCCACTCAACAACATTTGATATATCTTGTTTTTTTGTTAATAGCTATCCTAACAGGTTAAAGTGATACCTCCTTGGGACTTATTCTGTATTTCCCTGATGATTATTAATGTTGAATACCATTTAATATACTTGTTGGTCATTTCTGTATCTTTTTAGGGAATTATTTTTAAAAATGTATAAAGAATATTTTTAACATCTTCTGAGTAAGAAAATACCTAGCTATATAAGCATTCATATTTGGAATTTTCTCCTCTTTTTCAGTATCATTCTTTGAAGTTGGCAGCAAAATATAAAATGTGGAGTGTTACATTAGCAAATGCAAACAAAACACCCTTAATTACCAGAAGCATTTTATGCCCCAATTTTTTTTTTATTTAGGAGGGACTTCATGTAAAATAATATATGAAGTTGTATTCTTTGCTTTCAAATTAAGTTATGGTAATACAGACTAAAGGACAAATACTAACTTTAAGAGTAAAACTAATGTGACTTTCATAACTATGTTTTAATAAAATCACAAGTCTAATCATTTAGCAATTCGAGCACACTCTCATGATTGAGTCTATTTATATGAAAAGGATTAAAATTAATATTAAATTCATGAATTTACTTACGGCATTTTGATCATTTGTTTTATGTATTATAGTCAAACTTTATGCTTACTCACTTGATAAGTTGTTAGATATAAGATATAATTTGTAGAAATACTTTATCACTATTACATTGTAGTAAATCTAATTAAAAACACTATAGAAATAGTAATAGACTGTGTGAATATATGTGAGAAGGTTTTCAGGGATCAGCAGTTATATTGACACTGCAGGCACATATTTGGTACTAAAAAGCACATTTAGGAGGTTATATTACTTCAACCAATGGAAGACCTTGGGTTTATGGTACTTTTAAACTATAAAATGAAACAAATGTCCAATTTCCAAAGGAAACAAGTTAACCATACTTATTTCTTAAAGAAGAATCCTGTTCCAAGAAAAATATTGATAACATTTTACAAAGGAAAACATAAGGCCCTTCAATGTATAATCCATAGATTTTATAAAGATATTAACATATGAGAAAAGCAAAGACTTCTATTTTGTTGCCTTGTAAATAATGTGACGCTTCTGTCTGCAGATTTCATGCATTATCCATTCTTCTTGTCTGCAGTTCTACAGGGTAGCATGAGACCATTGCAAAAACCACTATATAGAGCAATGTCATGGGAAGTTGGTGCTGTGATTGGTATGGGACAGGAAGGAAGTTGAATTCTGGGTTACAGGTTAAATTCTCCAGAGCATATCAAAATAACACCGTACCTCCAATTTAGTAGAGTCAAAATTCAAAACCAATTTTATACTAGATGAGATTTTCAAAGATTATAACTAAAGGCTCTACAGGAAGAAATATTCTTGGTCCCAATACGGAAAGATTAAATAAAAGGAAAAATAAATAAATAAATAAATAAATAAATAAATAAATAAATAGGAAGGAAAGCACCTTCAGTGACTAGCAGTCTGATAGAGACTGTGATAGCATTTTTACGAATGTTTATTTTCCACCAAATTTGAAAGGCAATAATGCAGGCTTCAGCTACTCTACCAAAGACTGAGACAGAAGTGCTTTTCTATGAAATGTTCTAAAAAATGGCAGTATGTGGGTAACTAGATTAATTGTTCATCAGAGAAAGACATATTATGTATAGAATTACCACTTTCTTCAAAGCATTATAATACAGAGTGTGCGTTTGTGTGTATATGAAGTGGCTAGTCAGAATTGGAGATGAAATTATTTTATTATGAATTTATTAAACTATTTTAGCATGTCTGTGACTAGTGATTTTATTTATCCATAAATCATTGCTAATTTAAGCTTCAAGAAAAAAAAAAACCTATGGCCTTTTGTTGGAGGTCTCCAAAATCACCCTAAGTTTGATGTTTTGATAAAAGGACTCATAGAACTCAGAAAAGCTCTTGTATTTATGATTATGGTTGTTTGTATCACATGAATAGAAATTGAAATCCGTAAAGAAAAAAGGCACATAGGGAGGATTCAGGTGCAAATTTGTTGTCCTTTTCCATTAGAATAACAGGGACAGTACTTAATTCTCCCAACAACAATGTGTGACAATACTTGCAAAATGTCACCAACCAGGGAAGCTCATCCAAGCCATAGTATCTTGGGTTTTTATTAGAGGTCAGTAGGGTGAGCATAGACCATCTAAATGACCAACCTTAGCTACTTAGTCTTAAAGGTCAAATTCTTAGTCCAGGGCTCCAAATGAACAAAACAAGCAATCATCATGAGTCATGTGATTAGCAATGACTATCTGGCTTGATCCTTTTAGATGACGTATCCCAGAAACAGCTCAAGGGCCAGACTTAACAACCATTGAAATGTGTAGGGTTTGGGCAGCCTGCTGACTTAACCCTTTCCTGCACAATAAAAAAAGCCATAAATATGTCCTGATTTGGGGCACCTACAGCAAGAAACTTGATATAGCACAGTATTTTACTTTAGATGTTAAAGGTATACATTTCTTCCTTTAAAAACTTAAGATTAAAGTCTTTGGTCAATTTCTTTAGAAAGGGGACATGTAGAAATAATAAGCTCTGACACAAAGTTAAGGTCAGAAATTTGGGGAATATTGGTTAGGCTTAGGGTATAAATAACCATTCAGAAATTACTAGCAGTGCATATTAGGTAACTAACCTCAGAAATTAACTAGAAAAAATGAAATTGAGGTGCAACAGGTGCAAGCATGGCAGAGGCCCAGGAAAGGTCTGATTAGCAAATGTCTACTGCATGGAGGTGGATTTCTAAAGAACATGGCCACACTCAGGAAATGAAGCATGTTTAATAGACACGATAGGCTAAGATTTGGTCAATCATTAAAATAAGAGTAGAACAAATCATGAGGGCGTAATAATTTGCCAAAAACTCCGTGGCTTAGAAGAACACAAATTTATTATACAGTTTGTAGATCAAAGTCTTAAGTGACTCTTAGAGGATAAAAGTAAGGTCTATAGCAATCTGTATTTCTTCTGGAAGTTCCAAGGGAGAATATTTTTCTCTGCCTTTAATAGCATACAAAAGTCACCTACATTCCTTGGATCCTGGCTTCTCCCTCCATCTTCTAAGTATATTAGTATACCCTCTGCTTCTCTTACATATTTTTCTGATTCTGCCTCTCCTGTTCTCTCATAAGAACTTTATGAGTACACTGTATTTACCTGAATAATCAAGGATACTCTCTCCCTTTGCCCATCTACTTAATATACATCTGCAAAGTCCTTTTCCATGTAAGGTAACAGATTCACAGATGGGGATGTAGACTTCTTTGAGGGCTATTATTTTGTCTACCACAATGGGATACAAGGATTAACTTTGAAAAAAAAAAAATCTTAGATGCTACTTTCAATGGTGAATATCTCATTCAGGTTTTAAAAGAATGTGACTGCAGTTATATTCACACAGATTACCATCAATCAGAGGGTGGATTATAAACTCTAAAGGCCTATCAACATGTAACCATGGTTTGTTGTTAGTGTTGTATGTCCAGAAAAATCAATGATCAGTAATTCAGGAAATAATCATACCAAGGACTTATTCAAACTAACAAGCATGAAAAGAATTGATTTAATTTCTGCTACTTATTTTACATTTATTATGTTTCTAATTTGTTAAACCACAGGGAGAACTTCATTTTTACAACTTATAATATGGTATAACCCTTTACGTTGAACAATATTTTTATATTCATAATTGTTAACCCATTGTTACATCTATATTTCAGGTTATATTTTTTGTGTTTGCCAGAACACACACAAAACTAATATGTAGGATTCCCTTGTTGAAAATAGAATTAGATCACTGGGTAGAAAATAATAGAATTCTATAAAAAAGATAACATGAAAGCTGATAAAACATTTCTACAACAGCAATAACTACCCCATAAGTGTTTGTAATCTTTTTGGATACACATGGTCCTGTTTAAAAATGTTAACACCATTGGTTCAGTGATGACCTATTTTCATACACCAAACTATCTAATGCTTGTCTTTATTACTATCTAAATTTTTGAAATGAATTGAATGAAACTAAAAATAAATCAAAATGAAGGCAAGTTTAGAACCTAGGTATCTTGAATTTGAGACAGCCTCTCACACCTTGACATTTCTGATAATAATGCAATTGGTGACTTTTTCCACAAGTGTTTTTCTGCTAGGGAGAAAAGAAGAGCACTTTGAATATCAAACTTGTTGTGTACTTACTTTCATGGTGGAATCAGAGAAAAAAAATCTTCACAAGTGTATGGAAAGGAAATAGTGATTGATGTTTAGAGAGAAATAGCTCCGCCTCTGTGCACTGATTTCTCCAAAGATATTTTCTATTAATCAGTAATCTGATCAGCTTGGTTTCCAAATATTTCATTGAATACCTTGAGGTGAAGATGGGATGCCAAGTGGAAACTTTCTCCTCATAGCTCTCCAAGCGAGACATTTAGCTATTACATCAGGCATCTATCGCATGAATTCATCTTGTGGAAAAGACTAGATGTGATTTTAGATATTTTATTGAAATCATTTCCATGAATCTTTCCTTTGAGTGCATCACTGAGTCAGAAATGAAGAGATATTTTTAGTACTGGTTCACTCTAGTCATAACTGTATTTCAGCTGTAAGTTCCTGAAGTACAGTATAACAAAAATGATGTTGCTTTTGGTCCTTGAAGTTTTGAATTCATTGTATTCAGAGTTTTAACTATATCTACCAAATATGCTAAGCTCCCCTTAAATTTATCTTTCTAAATGTCTGAGGCTGTTCATCTTTTTCCTGGTGTTCCAAAAATAGGGCAAGAGCGTCTTTCAGCTTGCAGATCTATGGATAGACATTTCTCTCTGACAGTGAACTGCAATGTGCAATAAAAGAATTTTGTAGTCAACATTACAATGTTCACAAAGTAATGAAAATAATTTGATTTTGATTCATTTTTCATATGAATGGCCATCTTATAGTTGAAATTGTAAGTTTCTGTGAAATCCCAGCTCCATGATTTAGAAGCCAGTGCTTAAGCAGTCAATGATAGGGTAGGACTATACTAATAAACATATAGTTTCTCTTTGAGCTCATAGTCAAAATTTTTGGTTTTAAATTCAGACTATAATATAAATATAATATTTACTTAACATAAATGTAATATTTATTCTAGCATATATATATGCATTTTTATGTATATATTTATACAACCTGTGGTGTGGCACAGGTTCAAATAATAATCAACATCAGTGGTGGTCTTCCAATATTGATCACTGCATTTCTTCCACTCAAGGAGTATTCAATATTCTTATCAGTAGTATATTTAAAACTAATACAAGATATATTCTATGATGATAGTGATGAATATATTAATTACATCAACTGTGATAATTTCACAAGTATATTCAGATATCAAAACTCATCAAATTATAGACATTATATATTTCAAGATTTTTGCCTGTCAATTATATCTTAATGAAGATGTTGAAAAAGGAATCACTTTCACAACCTATTATTAAAAATGGCAACAATATTTTTTTGCAAGACCACAATGCATTTTACTGTGATTAATCTACTGCTTAATAGTAGAATGAGATAAAAAATATGCACTGTGGTAATTCTTCATCATAGTGTTTTGATAGGTTCCAAGGAAAATGGTTTTATTAGTGTTTTCTCACTATGAGGTTTGTTTTGCTATTTTTTTTTTGGTAATTAAAAGAGCAATTATACATAAAACTTTAATAGCCTGTCAGATCCCTAGTAATATTATCCAATGATTATCCAATGATGTTAAATTGCATACATTATAAAAAATATTGTATTCAGCAGGAAAAAAAATACTGTTAAAAATTCTAAATAATGTCTGGTAAATTTTAGCTCAAATGTTCAGGAGTGAAGATTTCATCGTTATGACATTTCTCACAATTTTTAAATGAAGCGAGATAGGCGAATGTCAGGAAGTGCTAGCTGAACATCAAATACATCTCCTTTTCTGCTTGGAAACTAAATTTCTCAGTGTTCCATGTAGTCATGACCTTGCAACTGACTCTTAGCTAGCAGTGTGGTTCACGTCTAGACCTGGCCCACATAAACCTCCCATTTGTGAGACTTTTTTTTTTTTTTTTTTTTTAATTTTATAGTCTTTTCAGGCTGACTGAAATGGAGAGGGCTTCCTCATAATAAACTTGAGATCAAATGTCACAAAAGAGAGGAGCCCAAGTTTCCTAAATCCCTTCTTGGAATAGTGTTACCAAAAGCACTGTTCTACAGAGGACTCTCCTGTGACTGTTATGTTAGTGGGGGCGGGGTCCGGGGAAGGGTGATTAAAGCCAGTTTTTAATTTATTCCAGCAGGTTTCTTACCTTAATTCAGATGCTATCCTTTGAAATCATTGCACCCCATACTTTAAAAAATGTCCACTCTATTGACTTTTATTTCACTTTTTCAAAGACAAAAACAAGAAAGAATTAAAGAAATAAAAGAGAAATGATAATGAATATTCCTGGTTGTTCTTACAGAAAAATAAATGTTGTGGGTATCTCTCAATGGAAGGTAGAATTTCTCCCTTTTAGTCATGCTTCTGTCTAGAGTAAAATCTGTATGAATTTTACATAAGCTCTTATGTTATTTGCCTTATAATGATTTCTATATAATAATGTCAAAGGCAAATCTAACAATCTCACTTTACCAATCTTCTGATTTCTAGTTTGCAATGTCAGGGTGAACTCTCAGAATGAAGAAAAGAAGAAATGCAAAAACAAATTACTGGACTCAGACTCTCTACTAATGTATCCTAGTGATAACAAAAGCACTTTTCTTTTTGTTACTGGAGATTGAACCCAGGGGCACTCTACCTCTGAGCTACACCCCGAGTCTTTTTATTTTATTTTATTTTTAACAGGATCCCACTAAATTGTGGAGGCTGACCTCAAATTTGCAATCCTCCTGTCTCAGTCTCCTAAGTAGTGGGCTTACAGGCACATGCCACCACTGCACCCAGCATTTATTCTAACTCCATACCCTTCTGGTCTTGATCTCAAATATTCAGACATTAGTAAGTCAAGTTTAGAATTTCGAGGTATGCAGGGTAGCAGAATATATGTTTACAGCCATGGTTTAAGATATAGGGTTCAAGCTGGCCATGAGGAAGTTTATTTTGAAATGTGTAGAAAGATATCATGAACCAGCCAGGCATGGTGGTGCACGCTTGTAATCCCAGTACTTGGGAGGCTGAAATAGGAGGATCCAGGTTTGCGACCAGCCTCAGCTACTTAGTGAGGCTCTTCACAACTTAGTGAGACCCTGTTTCAAAATAAAGAATAAAAAATAGGACTGTGGATGTAGCTCGGAGGTAGAATGCCCTTGGGTTCAATCCCCAGTACCCCCCCCCCACACACACACAAATCACGAATCCATATTTAGACATGAGAAATTAGTCTAGTAAGAGCACTTCTGATCATGATACTTTATCCCATGGTATGGAAATACTCCTCTTAGCCATGAATAGATGCTATGACACTGCCAAAATTAAATCAGCACTACTACAAATGAAAGTAGGATCCTAAACATTTATCTGTAAGTATGAAAAGAATGGAGAATCATAAACTGATCAATTTCACTTCCCAATACCCTGCTATATGCATGGATGAATATGGCACAATTAAATAGGCACCAATTAAAAAAATGGGACAGAATTTGAAGAATCAAAGGCATCTCTGGGATCACAAGCTGATAATCCTAATTTTACATTTTGATAACAACAATGAAAGCAAAATGTAGTTCAAACAATGTGGACCAGTGGTTTCCTAACTGGTCTGCATATTAGAATTATCTAAGGATCATTTAAAAGTTTTAAAGCAGAGGCCACACACCAAACAATTATAGAAAAATCTCTGAGGCTGAGATACAGACTTCAGAACTTTTTTAATTTTCTAGGTAAACTTAACTAGCAAAGAAGTTTGGAAATCACTCACAGTTACTTAAGAATTTTGATGTCTGGTTATATGGTACACACCTGTAATCTCAGTACTTGGGAGGCTGAGATAGGAGAATCGCAGGTTTGAGACTAGACTCAGCAATTTAGGGGCGGCCCTCAGCAATTTAGCAAGATCTTGTTTTAAAGTAAAAAAATAAAATAGGGCTTGGATGTAGCTCAGAAGTAGAATGCTCCTGGATTCAATCCCCAGTACCAAATTATAATAGATTCCATAACAACTTATCCAACATAGGTTCTTTTCAACTACATATACATATATATGCATATATATATTTATATAATGCAAAATTTCCTAAAAAAGAAATGATATTTTTATGTTTTTATGTAAAGGTGATGAAAGTTATATATATATATATATATATATATATATATATATATATATATATATATATATAGTCAAAGCATGGAAATTTTGGTTAATAGATTCATTTCTTGTTATTTTCAACTCAGTATAACCGAGTTTGTGTATATGTATGTGTTTGTGTATGTGTCAGTAGATATAAACAAAACAGTTATACTTTTTATCCTATAGCCTTTTCCTTTTGTTTAGCAACATACCGGTCAAAAATTTTACTTTTAAATGCTGCTTTATGTGGCCTTATACTATAATCCTTTTCAAAGTCTCTATGGTGCCAATTCCTTTTTTATAATTACTTCTCTTTTATCTTCCCTGAAGGCTTTTGCTTTTGAGCTTAAAAAGGTGAGGCTTACCATTTTAGGTGAATATTAGATATATTTGTTTACATAAGTGAAAACTGGTTATTTCCCCCTAGGGTTAAATAAGGAACTTGCAGAGACAGTGGCTCCTAGACCTACCTGCATTATCATCACCAGGAGGAATAAAGTACCGCCTCCAGAGTTAGAATCACTGGGTTCAGTGGGTCAAAGGCAGAGACCAGTTATTTGCATGCCTTGCAAATTCTCGCAAAATGCTTGTGCTACTGTTAGGAAACCACACTTTTCGGATAATTTTTGGAAAAGACCCTTTTTTATCTTTATCCTTCATTTTTCTCAGTCTCATCCCACTTTCACTTTCTGTCCCTTTATAGATACCCATCAAAGACCCATCTTTGATTATATTCTGAATACTTCTTGGAAAGATACAACCTCTCCAAAACTGACTCACACAAAACATCAGATAGCACAGATGTATTGGTATTTTATCTTAAAAATAGATAAACTAAAGCCTCCTCCTATGTTCAATGGGCAAGTTAGGGCGACTCAACTCTCTTCCTCTATGAAAAAGAAATTCTTTATATCCAAATCCTGAGGGATACATTTATCCAAACTTTGAGATCTTTAGGAAAAGAAAAGTTTTTGTAACAGATATGCCAAAATGTGTAATGCATTGTGTATCAGCCTGGGAAAAGCACATGCCTGCTAACTTTTAGATGCAGGATGTGTTGTGTTTGCCTTGGATGAGTTTTTTTTTTTTTCTTTTTTTCTTTTCAAGTGCTAATTCCTCCAGCGGAGATAATCTGTTCTCTTTCATGTCTCCTCCCTGGGCAATGCATTTCAAAGATTAATATAATATGCATAATATGCCTGTGTGTCTTGCCTAATACAAAATACTGAGGATATTATTTCTGGTTTAGGGAGTTGGGAGAAATTTATATGTAGGAGGTTTGGAATGCTCAGTTATCAGAGAAGTATTGCTGTGTGTCTGGCTCTGGCAGTCCGCCCATGTTCCTAGCAGGTCATTAATAAAGACCACAATTGCACCTAGGTTTAGATATGGTTCTGTACTGACTCAGCAGTTGCCACTGCCATCTTACACTGTCATGGATCATTAAGAAGTTTCACCTGTCATCCTTTTAAAAGACTCTATTCCTCTTTGGGTTATAGCTGTTTTCCTACCCTGTCATCCCTCTCAAAATGAGATTTTTTTTTTTAACCAACAGACATCCAGGGGAAAATGTTTTAATAAACGGCTCAGATTTCAGTAACTAATGGTTTCAATTTCAGTTCCTTTGTGACTTAAAAATCAAGTGTTTATTTAGAAAATGCCTTCAGCAAGAGTACAGTTTGCGATTTATTTTGTGTCACAGATTAAATTATTGCTTGCTTACTTCCTTCACTTGAGATGCATAATTAATATTTCACAGCAAGTTTAGATTAGTAGTTACATTTTCTTCTTTACTTAATTTTCAAAGTCACTTAAAGCCATCTGAGCCCTAGTATTTTTACATCACAAACCATAAATCAAGTTAAATGCTGGAGTCAGGGAGTTCTAATGCTACATTTAAATCCAAAGCACTGGTGAATCTATAGTTTATGTAGCTGTATTATAGGCTGTCATTTAACAACAAATAAAGTAAAAAAAATACCTTTTTTGAAAGAACAGCTATAATTCAAGAATTAGAAAGTACCACAACAAATTAATTATAATATTATAAGGAATATAAAAGCTCTACTACTATTGCTTCCAGTACACAATGCTGGAGATTGCAGGTTTGAGACCAGCTTCAGCAAATTAGCAAGGTCCTTAGCAACTTAGTAAGAACCTGTTTCCAAATTAAAAAAAAAAATAGGGCTAGGAGTGTAGCTCAGAGGTAGGTAGAATGCCCCTGGGTCCAAGCCCCAGTACCACCACCACACCCAGCCATAGTGGAATTTTAAGTTAATAATTTCTTAAGAAAATCATCTTATAAGCATCATCCTAAACACACATTCATTAAAGGGCATACAAGTATGACAATAGTGTGTGTGTGTGTGTGTGTGTGTGTGTGTGTGTGTGTGTGTGTGTGCGCGCGCGTGTCTGTGCTTCAAACTGAGATTGAACCCAGGGGCATTCTACTCTTAAGCTACACTCCCAGCCCTTTACATTTTGTTCTGTTTTGTTATGCTTTGCCTCAGGGTCTCACTATGTTGCTAAGAGTCTTGCTACATTGCTGAGGCTGTCCTCAAATCTTCCATCCTCCTGTCTCAGCTTTCCAAGTACTGGGATTACAGGTGTGTACTACCACATCCAGCTGATTATGTTTATTTAGGAAGAGGGAAAATTATAATGCTGTAATGCTTCCATCTGAAATTAGGGAAAACACATGATCTAGAAACCATTCATCTGTCTTCTTATGAGTGCTGACTACTGGGGTATGTGTAAACCCAATGTTGAATCAATCTTTTTCAAGATAATTTGCACCACTAAAATAACAAATAAGTAATAATTAATAAATAATTATGGAGTTGGATTTTAAGAACATACAGTTATCTCTTTTTTGTTTCTTTCAAAAATAGCAAAACAAGAAACCCAAGTAAACAATGATATAATAAAAATAACAGAACTGATGTTTAGAGCAGGATTGGGAATGTGCTAAGTTTTGCGCTTTCAGAGGGAATGTGGTAGGTCACGTGCACCCATGCTTGCTCTTGAGTGCTGCAGATGCGCTGACCCTTGACTCAACCACTTAATTGCTGTGTTACAACAGGCAACTTATTTAACCTCCCTAAGCTTCAATTTCTTCAGTGTCTGAGTAGAAATAATAATGAGGTTAATAAGACTTACTTCTTATTATCTGTAAGAATTATGTTGAAGAAATATACGTAAGAGTAATAGTTCTATTAATATTAAATGAGATGACCTATGCATATAGCACCTTCCCTGGCTGCAGTACACTGCAGATTTTAACCTGAAAAAAACATCTATTAGGGTATGTAGAAGGCAGGAACATTGCCTCTCTTATTCATAACTGCATCTCTAGCACTTAGAATATGCATGAAGCATAGACTCTTTATAAAAGGAGGTATGTATATTCCATGCTTTATAGCATAGGTATACTATAAAGATGTTTCTTTATAGCATAAAAAAAGGTTTGAAGAGCTAGTGAAAGCCCCAAGCAATTTCACTAAGCACCAATGAACAGAAAATTCAGGAAAGTAGTTTTTCCAGATTTAACAGTTAAAAATATGTGACACTTGGTTCAATTCTTATTTTAGATAAACAATTTTTGATTACCATAATAAATATATCTAAATAATGCATGATACTCTGATACACTAAAAATTATTTGTTGGTTATTTGAAATTTAAATTTAACCATTATTGGAAGCCTTCTTAGTCATCAGAAGCAGAGACCCTCACAACTTCCTGTGACTACCTTGTTTTTCCCTGAGTCATCCCATGACTACTTTGCTGTCCCTGTGATTAATCATTTTTTTAAATGTTTTGGTTAAAGCCTCAATAAAAGAAAGTCACTGGTGGAAGGAGGACAGGAGACCTTTGCTTCCTCCCCAGTTTCCTCATTTCTCCAAAAATCATTCCGACTCCCTGCCAATCATGTGAGAGACTTCTAATGTCATCACTCCATCAACAGCACATCCACAACAAACCATGTGTCCTGTATTTTATCTGGCAAGCCTAGCATATATATCAAGAATTAAAAAAACAAAAAACAAAAATCAAAAAATAAAACTTTCATCAACTAATGATTATGATAATAGCAAATAAGTTTTGCCTCCCAACCCCCCAGATTTTTCAATACAGCCACAGTGGGCTTTTTATATTTCTGGAAAATGTCATCGTTTCTGCTCCAAGATAAGGTATGTGTCATTTTATCTCTCTAGAATAAATAAACCCCTTACCTCCAAACAGGTCATACTTAGACTCTAAGCTAAGGCATCTTAGGCTCCTGGGCTCCTAATCTCCATCCCAGGCTTTTTTCTATTTCTTTCTTTTTTATTTTGGTGCTGGGGATTAAGTGCTCTAGCACTGAGACACATCTCCAGCAGCATTAGAGTCTTATTTGTTATGTTTAGAGATAGATTCTCCTTATGTTGTCCAGGCTGGTAGACTCCTGCACACAGGTGATTCCCCTGCTTCAGCTTTCTGAGTAAGTATGATTAAAAGTGCATGCCACAATACTTGCCATTTCTTATATTTTCTTAATGGTGTTTTTTTCTTTTGTAGTACTGTCTCATTTCCGAATCACAAATTAATTAATATAATTTCATGACCAATATCCATCTTTTCTACTAGATTATAAAATCTATAACTGACTCACAGTTTTAAGCATAGTATTTAGCATAAAAGGTAATATTTTTAACATAACACAGACTTCATTTCAAATAAAGAATGCTTATATTTAGGATTAAAGGTGTAGTTCTGGTTGCTGGACATTTATAGAATCTAAATGATATTTCCCTTTATCACATTCTAATTTAGTGTATTTAGGAGTCCTGAGATGTTGAGTAGGAAAGGGAGAGCCTAAAGTTCCTGAACTTAGAGACTAAGGATAATGTGTTTGGAGGTGAGAAGATTGTTTCTTCTAGATAGGTGAAACCACAAATATTCTTTATGGGGAAAATAAATCTGGCACTTTCCATAAATGTAAACAAGAAAAAGTTTTTTTTGTTTTTCTTTCTATTTTAAATTCATGGATATCACCATTTAATCCTAGTGCTGTTTTGAAGATTATATAAAATGTTTACAAAGTATTTACTGCAGTTCCTGAATCTAGCCAATGTTCAAGGAAAGAGAGCAAGAATAATCAAAACAACTACAATGACTGAGCAATAAAGCTAGTAACAGTCACAATTCTAACAAGAGTTTATTTCTGACTTTGTTGCTCATGAAAAGCTTGACATAGAGCTAGATTTGTAAACACAGGTGTGTTTTTGGAAAATATTGCTGGACTTTTAAGTTGTGGTGTTCCAAATATGAATGTAACATCTGAGTTTTCAAAGTCTCTATAACTTTGTAACTCAAAATATGAGCAACTTATATCACCAAGGAGCTGGTTAGGAATAGAAAATCTTGGGCCCAAACCTGAAACTACAAGGTCAAAATCTGAATTTAACCAGATATATATGTGCTTTGTATTTACATTACAATTTGATGCAATGCTTTATAGATAGTGATTGCAGCACCGGCATCACTTAGAAATTTGTAAAAAAAAAAAAAAATTAAATATAATATGGGCATGCATGCCCATAATTCTACATCTTGGAAGGGTGAGACAAGAGGATAACAGGTTTGAGGCCAGTGCATGGTAATTTAGTGAGACCCTGTTTTAAAATAAAATGGGGCTGGGGGTGTAGCTTAGAGGTAGAATGTCCTTTGGTTAAAATCCCAGTTACTTCCCCCCACCCACTCCCACACAGAAATACAAATATATATTGCTACCCTAGACCTAATGAATCAGAATTTCTTAGCTATGGCCCAGCAATCTGTGCTTTATCAGAGACCACCAGGTGACATTGATGCACACTGCAGATGAACCACTGTCTCCATATTAGGAATCATCTTAATGCTTCCCTAGAGGTAATGTCAAGGGCTCACTGAAGCCTGTGACTTTAAAGTAAAATCAAATTTGAAAATAATTACTAAGAGATTTCATTTTCTGCCAAACTATATAAAATACTCCCTTAACTACTCTACATATTTGTCAAGTGGTAGAATTTTTTTTTAGATAGCAAGTCAGTAGCTAACCAATTATCAATCAACTATATATCTTGTATAAGTAGTAACTACAGCAACCATATCACCATACCATGTGCTGGAAGAAGACCCTTCAGATATTTAGGATTTGGTACACATTTAGTATTCCTGGTGCATGATTAGTTTTTTATGTTTGAGTGAGAAATTCTATCATAGTTGTATTTGAGAAACTTGTTTTGACCTGTGGTGTAATTGATTTTTTCAGAAGCTATGCATTTTATAAATGAGTCCTGCTGAGTTTAAGGAAAAATGCAAGTGAGATCACACTTGCCTGAGGTCATTTCTACCTCAGATATAGTCTCACTCAGTTTTTTGAAGGATATAAAAATAAGAAACATCAAAAACCAATCCTTTATTCTTTTTTTTTTTGTTGTTGCGGTACTGGGGATGGAACCTGGGTGCATTCTACCTCTGAGCTACACCCCTAGCCCTAGTTTCTTTATTCTTTCTTTTGAAACAGGGTCTCACTAATTTGTGGAGAGCCTCACGAAGTCATTGAGGCTGGCTGCAAACCCGGATCCTCTAGTCTCAGCCTCCCAAATGCTGGGATTACAAGCACATGCCACCATGCCAGGCTCTTTATTCTTTTTTAATTGAAAACAAATAAGCTTCCTGTGGCCAACTTCTCTGTCTGGTTAGGCCACTTGATAGAATTCATTATTTGGATGTCAGCACTTAAAATCATAGAATCACAAAGATGTCTTCCCTATAGATAGGAGATACCAACATATGTAATAAAGTAAAGGAGAGGTAGACTATGATCCCTATTTATGTATTCATATGTATTCTCCTCTTTTCTAACTTCTCAGAAAACAAGATGAAATAACTAATCCATTTCCTGATAATAAGAAGATAATTCAAATCATGATTCATATAGCAGAAATGTTGTTAGGAAGGTAGCCCCTGCTTTAGGAACCAAGACTGCATAAGCATCTGTTTCAGGAGCAGCCTCCTCCTCCCTTCTCTTCTGTTTCCTCCTCTGGTCTGGTCTGTTGTCATATGCAATAGATAGCTGAAGTACAAAATGTGTTTGTGAGCTCTGTTCAATACAGACCAAAGTTATATAACCAATATGAACCTCACTGTAAAAGAATTGTCAGCAAAGACTTCTAACTGTGCTTCTCACTTCATGTTTTATTTCTGCTTGTGTTTCTTTAAAGCCCCTGCTACCTCTCTGGCTTCTCATTGAATCAGCTATTGTCCCAATGAAAGATAGTGTCATCCTGGTACTTTAGTGAAGATGTATGTTCTTACAAGGAGGACTAACAGATTTACAGCCACACCACAAAATAGACATGGTTAGAAACAATGACAATACAGAAACTACAAGAAAAGTTAGCTTACATACATTCAGTTCAAACCCATTAAATATTGAATGGTAACTAGATACAAATATTAGATTGCATGTTATTCAGTTTTATACCTTCAATGTTAGTCAAAATTAGATAAGTTGGTCAAGTAATTGGCCCATCAATTACTGGGATAAAACAGGGGACAATATCACAATCCTGACCCCAAAAGAACAATAGGGTTGAACAAAATTAATTCACTCTAGTTGGCACAAAAGTGAACTAATGCAATATTCACTGAGCATGGACTGAGCATGGAGAAGTTGGGTAGGGTGATTGGGCTGGATTCTACACTGTGACTAGTTTCAAAGGCTAAGATTTTTATGCAGTTCAAGTAGTATGGCTTTGCTCATACTGTTCACATGGCTGGATTGCCTACTCCTAATTCCTGACTGCAGACTTCTTACAGAGGGCTGATGCTCTGCTCCCTTCACACACCCTAAATTGTATTTCAGGAAGCCATTCCCAAAATAATAAGCACAAATTAGTCACTCAGCGCCCTGAGACACCTGGAAGCTGATTGTGGGTGGATATATGTTTGCTGAGAGTAGCACATTATGGAACTTCACTCAAAGGCAGATGCAGCCTGGCTTCTTGGGTGCATGTCTGTAATTCTGGTACTTTGGAGGCTAAGACTGGAAGATAAAGGTTCAAGGCCAGCCTTAGCAACAAAAAGACAGATGCCCCATTTAGGATAAATCTAAATAATAATCTGATAAAGGTTAAAATAATTTTATTCCCTCACTCACCTTAATATTTCATTGTAACTGTGGTTTTTTTCCTGGGACACAATTATGCATTTTAATTTTGTCAAAATCTTACCTTTCATTGTATATATAGAAAGAGTGACTTCTCCCACATGTATTTTTATGCAATGCGAAATGGAAGGGAATCTCCATATAATTTAACAATGATGCCAATGAGTATACAAGTGGTAAATAAAGTAAAACACGGTGAATAAAATGCTGAATTCTTTTTACTATTTACTATTTATTGTTTGTTCTTTAACTGCTTGATGCTTCTGAAAAGAATGCAATATGTTGAGATGTATGGAAGGAGCTTAGCTACTGAGAGAAAAAAAAAGTTTAATCTCATTAATATGTAGAACACTAAGGCACAAATGCATTTATATATTTTCTTACTATGAAACAGTTGATTTTTTTTATATTTTTGCACTTCTGAAGTTGGAATGGTAAATTGGTGTCAAAAGAAAATTAACATTCTCAAGATAGATGAATAAGTTATTATGTAGTTGTTAGTACTTATACTTGTGAGAATTAAGCCAAAGTTTTGATTTTACCTTGGTATTATTCTGTCTGAATAATACTAAGAGAAGTCCAGATTGAGAGTGTGCATTTTGAAAACAGAGTAGCTCTGTTGCTTCCTATATCTGCAGAACACCCCAAGCAAAACAGGCCCCAGCAGGGGGGAGAGGCTGACTTTCCAACTGTAATTATGATTCTCCATGAAACCCTATTTATACTTCCTTACTGGGATTATCATCCTTTTAAGGGTAAATTATGCCCTTTGATATCGGGCCCCGGGCTTCTCGGATTTCGAGGTTCCTCATATGGGCCACCACTTTTCGGGAACCCCAGGCTGAACACTCAACCATGAGGCCCCAATAAAGATGCTGCCTGAATGTTGCTGGTTGGAACCTCTCTTTATTATCTCTCTCTCTTTCTCTGGGATCAAGGGCACTACACAAGCAGTAACAAACACAGCACAGAAGTGATCTCTCCAAATAGTGCCTTTCCAGCAGACTCCCAATAACCCCTCTCTCTAGCAATCCGTCTTCCACTAGCAACCCACAACTTTTCCTCCCAGAACTTCCCCAGCAACCCACTCCAGCAACAACCCAGCCAGCCTTTCCCCAACAACACTCTACTCTTGGGCGAGAGGTGGAGGCTCTTAAAGCCGAGCAGGGCCTAAGCCACGAGGCGTCTCATACAGCTCTCACCTGGGCCGGCCACCAGTCGGGCGTGGTGGTGCATGCGCTCTGGCGTGGGGCAGCCCTAGAATGTTTTCCACCTGCAGCCGCTTCTGGCACTCTGCCAGGCACCATCTAGAGGCGAGGTCTAGCTGGCCGGACTAGGCCCCCGACACTTTGAGTGATTTTTTTTCTTTTCTAAATGATCTTCTATTCAATGTGATAGTGGATTCAAGAAAATATATTAATTCATAAAAATATTTACAGAGCAATTTCTAAGTGTCAGATTTCAAGTGAGCTACCATTCCAACAGGCACTGTTTATATATGGAGTGAGAAGTCAGAATAGGATAAAATTAAAATGTAAACTTATGCCCAAGGGAAAAAAAAAAATACACCATAACAATAAAATATCCAGTAAGTGAGGCAAATAATTTTTTAAAATATTCAATTTATATGCTCATCAATGCTTTAAAAATTAATCAAGTTCACACAAGATAATCAACAAAACAATACAATGCTTAAACTGATGTGAATTTAAAAATAACCTGCAGAAGAACTTTTATTCTTTTCCATTCAGTGTTAACTCTTGCTAGTAGATTGAATTTATTGTCATGTGACATGCTGGGAGTGAAGGGTCAGGGGCCTCTTTTAGATGAGGAGGAGCTGGAGAGAACACAGAACTTTAGGCAAAAACCAGGACAGAAATGGCAGCTCTGAAGAGGAAGGTTAACCAAAAATCCGTCTATACTGGGTTTTGAGATCTAAAAGGGGTTCAGTAAGAAGGAAATTGGGGCAGAGGTCCAATTTTTAAAGCATGGATTCAAAATTATGGCAATGTCAGATGCAGAGCCAGATATTTCCAGTAATCCATCTAAAATACAATAGGAACAGGGATCGCCACAGAGAAACACCATAAAGGATAAAAGAACTCTTCCCTGAGTTACATGGTGAAGATGGAGAACTAACAGCACAGAAAATCTGATCAGAAATGGGCCAGCTAGGCAGATTTGCAGTCTCTCAGGCATACTTGGGGACCTGTCTGCAGGGCCTGCCTCTCAAACCAGATACTTATAGATTTAGTCTTATAGAAATAAAGACCATTTTAAATCCCTGTTGGTAAGTATAGTTCCAGAAGTGCCTCAGCAACATTAGGAGAAAGATGGATTCTAGGAAATTAAAAAATTGAGAATTCTGGGGAATGTAGGTGCCATTGGAGCAAATACAAATAGAGATAAGATAATATACTACTTAGTAAGAAGTAATATTTCAAATAGCAGAACACTTTTAGTTATACCTTAATTTGCATTTTCAGAAGCTCTTCAGTTATAAATACTGTGTAATAAATATAAGGAAAAGATAGATGAAAGAACACCTCATACTGTTTGGCATTTTATTGCATCATATTAATATTATAGAAAATGGATACTATTTAAAAATATTTGAAGGGTAGATCTAAATTTATACATGTATCTATATTAAAAACCCCTGAACTCGTATCTAATATTATATTTTAGAACATTTTTGTATAAAATATATTTCAAAAACTAAGAATTGTCTTTCAATTTCATCAGGAAAAACAGACATCTGTTCTGCGTAGACCTTTCTGTTACTGGGGTGAAAAAGAAAAAGAAATTCTGCATACAGTTCAGTTAATATACTTTACGGTCCACTAATTTTTTGTTTAAAACAATTCTAACCATCTGTCACCAGATATTCTTAAATAAGGGAGCCATATTCTTTTTTAATACTTTAGTGGTACTGTTACTGATGAAAAGTCTATCATGTTGCTAAGGAATAATTAAGTATTCCAAACGATGGTTATTATTTCAAGTTGTTTCTGAAGAACCATTATAGCTTCTCATTTGAGTTTATAATTTAAAAAAATTACAGAGTATTGATTTAATTTGAACCAGTTCACTAAGAACCTTTTCATAGCAGGGAAATATTTTATAGTTTATAAATGTGCTAAAAATAAAAAAATATGATATGTAATTTGTATTTCAGCACAAATAATATTATTAATTGTTATTAATTATTTATGGCTTGAAATTTTTCATAAATTTCATAAATCAGTACTATTGATTTAGTCTTCTTCCTCAGTGTATTAATCAGTTTTATGTTACTACAATGAAATATTTGGAACAACTAACATTATAAGAGTAAAGGTTTATTTAGTTCACAGTTTGGAAGGCTTAATGGCACAACACCTACATTGGTTCGGTTCTGGTGAAGGATCTCTTCAATGCAGTCATATAATAGCAGATGTGTGTGTAAGAGTTTGTTTCACAAAACAGGATGTTAAAGAGTGAGAGAGAATGAAGTACCACAATCCTTTCTGAGGTACTCTCCCAATGACCTAAGGAACCACAATTAAGCACCACCACTTAAAGGTTTCACCACCTACCAATAAAAACACCATGAGACCAAGCCTTCAATAATAATGGACTTTTAGGAAACACAGGTAAGCAATTAAACCACATTCAAACCATAGAACTCTGTAATCTCACATCAGTGAGGACAATCTATTTAAATTAGTTTCAATGCAGTTCAACCATTCAATTAATTTAACTCAATAAGCATGTTACACACATTCTGTGAAGAGCACTGTGCTAGAAATTAAATTCCCAATTGTATCAAAGCAACTCATTATAACAATATAAATAATAAGAGAATTATTTATTTTCTGCAGTATGAATGTGTCATCAGACCAGTAAAATCTTAACCTTTTGCTAATAGTTTAAATCTGGATCTAAACATCAAATACCATGTGTTTGGGGCTTAGTCTCCTGCTTGGCTCTATAAGGAGGTGAGGAAACTTTATTATAAGTTCATTTATCTCAGGTATTTATTAGAGTAATGGGAGCTAATATGCATATTTACTCTCTAGATGAGCATGTATTTAATTTGATTTAATAATAAAAAATAAGTTTGGAGTAGAAGCAGGGGACACATCTCAGGTCCTTTGTAGTTCAGAATTGAAAAAGGAAAAGAACTACTTACTCTGAGGTAGGTGACATAAGGAATCGACTATGGATCAATATTAGACTGTCAGAGATGGAGAAATTGAGAAATTCTGGTTGTTTGAACAGAAGAAAAAAAATAACTCATCAGATCTGAACCTGTACCTGGAGCATTGAAGCAAGGCTAGAGGAAATACAACAAAAATAGAAAGAGCAATAAAATTGACAAGATTGCCTTGAAAATATCAGTAGAAAAGAAAAACTAAATTTGGCTGAGGTAGGAGCAGCATAGTGGGCTACACATGAAAAGTGTTCTGCTTTTCTCTTGAATTGATAGCCATTTTGTGTAGATCCTGCCTGCATTAGCATCTCTGGAAAAGGTTAAATGACTATAGCTCCAATTTTCTTGGAGAAGTAGTAAATATGATGAAGATCAACTTTGAATCAAGTCACTTGAATAATGCATACATTCAGACAGTGGCCATCTGAAAGCCACTGAGGCCTGCTAGTAGGCATGGAGTAGAGTGTAGAGTGGGTGGAACACACTTCACCTGGCCCTTCTACCATGCACAGAAAACTACCAGGGTGCACACAATTGAAAACCTTTGAGGCTCACAGCTGGTGGCATCAAGAAAGGAGTGGAGTGGGCAGGATACACATCACTTAGTAATCCCCTCTGAGCCACAAGAGAACACATCTATACCTACGCATGCCATGGAACCATCAGAGTTGCCTATGTTTATGCCAGAGGTGGATGGGGTAAAACATGTGTGGGTGGGAAAGAGCCTGAACAATTTTCATCATTTTAGTGTAAGTTTTTTTTACTTCATTGGTAATTTTTTCTGTCTGGGTAGGTTTGATTTCCCCCTGTTATTCAATTGCATACTTTAATCAAATTCTATGCATTATTCTGATGTATTTATTCAATATATTCTGTTTTTATTATTTTTTTTGTTTTTGTATTCTTTTGCCTTTTTTCTCTTTATCTTGCTTTTTCCTCTTCTTTATCTCTTTATTCCCCTTTTACTTGCTTCTTTTTCTTTTCCTATTCTTTTCATGCCGTATATAGTTTAATATTAACTTTGCTTTCTTTAATACCTAACTTTTATCCTATGGCAGAGTATTACCCCCATTTCCACTTTTGAATTAGTGGAAATACAGAGAACATTTTAATAAGTTCTTATGATAGTATACAATTTTCTCTCAGGTAGTCACATTTACTGGTGATTATTGTCTCTTAAAAGAATGCTGGGGATTCAACATAGTACTTTGAGCACATTGTGTGTGTGATCAGATTTTGAGATGTACCCCCAGTCTGAGGCAGATAGCAAAGATAAAACAGCACACTGGAAACAACCTTCATAAACAGTGGAAGAAATATATATCCTTGCAGATATGCAAATCTCAACATACAAACAGGAAAAAATAATTAACTAAGACACCTGCAAAAGTTTATAAATCTCCAAAAACTGAACACATAGATGTTTAGATGAAGAAAATACTGGACAAAATTAATGGTTAAAATTATCTATGTATTAAAAGAACTAAGAAATGAACTAAGGTAGAAAATATAGAATATGAAAGAACCTTTCTTTAAAAAGATGGAGATTCTCAGAAAGAACCAAATGGAAATTTTGGAAATAAAATATTCAGCAGATCAAATAAAAACTGAGTTGAGAGTCTTACCAGTAGACTAGACCAAGTAGAAGAATAAATAAAGGGCTTGGAAATAAGGTGGATAAGCAAGAATATTTAGGTAATAATACAGAAGAGGCAGTAAGAAATAATGAGCAAAATATATAAGAGCTGAGAGACATTAAAAGGCTAAAGTTAAATTTTATATGTCTTGAGGAAGAAAAGAGATACAGGCCAATGGCTTAGAAAACTTACCCACTGAAAAAATAACAGAAAAATTTCCTAATCTTGAGAAAGAGATACACATGAAGGTAATGGAGGTACATAGAATTCTAAATAGATGTGATCAGAAAATAACTTCTTCAGGGCATACTATAGTTAAAATATCAAAAATATAGAACAAAAGTTTCTAGAGTGAAGCACTATGTTATCTATAAAGATATATCTCTCAGAATAATAGCAGATTTTTCATCAGATAAACATAAAGTACAGGAGAGCATGGTATGATTAATTTCAAGCCCTGAAAGAAAATATCTGTCAATTTAGA